>APFE030952983.1:28728-91005 GCA_000404065.3 Pinus taeda | reverse complement strand
ATTACATAATGAGACTCTTTGTCTCTCTGGCCTGATTTTCTAATTAGTGACCTCTGTTTTCCTACCTGCTATAGGTTTACAATCAAACCTATCTAACTCTCGACCTGACTAACCAGCTAACCCCTGACTATGCCTTTTAGGCTTACATTTATAGAAAAGGCTTCTACAACCAATTCCTGGCTTAGATCCATAACCTTCTCAACAAAATCCTAAAATATCTTCCTTATCTCTAAGGATCCTCTCTAATCCACAAAATCATGAACTAAATCCTAATCTCAGTTTTACAATTAATTCTCAAATCTCTCAACTATCCTGATTCTCTCATGTTCTCCTACATTCAAGAACATTTACAAATATGCCTCACTATACTTAATTAAATCCCTATTCTAGCTTCTCTCATTAAAATCATCCAAAACCTTAATAATTACATTAATTCAAAACATAGGAAACCAACTTCCTTGGAAACACAAGACCCCCTATGTCTAATAAAATACAATGATATTGTTGAGCTGAATGCTCCTGTATCAGTTGCTCAAAGGGAGCTTGTCGATCACAGTTTGATCTTTTCCCTTCACAGTATGCTCACCTAGACTTGGTCCAGCTGCAGGCTGACCAGCTTTCCCTCGAAAATTTCACATTTCTGGAGGGAAACTAGCCTTTCCCTCCACGAATTGCACAATTGTCTCTGACAACTTGTTGCTCTCCAAGATTGTGCAATCCTGCTAGCTAACCCTCCAAGCAGGATTTGTGCAATTTTTCCCATCAAAAAGTTGTTTAGCCGAGGAATTGTTGGGTGTGGAACCTGATTATCTTCGGTATTCAAAGGTATCGCCACATTGGATCCCAGTTTGTAATGGGGAGGAAATTCCACCCATAAAATATTCACTGCAAGGGCGGTCTGGGGGGGCAGCTATGACATTCAACAACCCCCCTTGGCGAGGGGATCAGGGGCAGCACCCACGAAGCCAAAAATAGATGTAAAATTGCCTTGTAAAATGTTGTAATTTCGTAGTCAATTTGGGTCGTTCATTAGGTGGATATCTGATGGTAGAAGTTATGTTTAATTTAAGGTTTCTTTTCCCTAGAAGGAAACCCCTCACTATATATGAGGGAATTGTATTACGTCTATGTAGATCTGTATTCTGAGCGAGAAGAGAGAGGATATTGAGTGAGACAGAAGAGGGAATTACAACGAATCTAATGTAGGTTGCATCTCTTAAGTTTGCTTGATAATATAAAAGGAAGGACTAGATGTTTCTCTGTGGATGTAGCCCAAACTAGGTGAACCATGTATATCTATGTCTCTCTTGTTTTATGTGTTTTATGTGTTTATATTTATGCAATATTTTATGTGTTCCATTGCTCTATAATATATAATTTTCTAACAACCCTTCCTTTTATATTATCCAACAAACTGAAGGGATATACTATATCCCTTCAGTTTGCTGGATAATATAAAACGAAGGACTGGCTATTTCTCCATGGATGTAGCCCAAACTAGGTGAACCATGTATATCTGTGCCTCTCTTGTTTTATGTGTTTTATGTGTTTATATTTCTGCAATATTTTTTGTTCCATTTATTTGTAATATATAATTTTCTAACAACTGGTAACAGAGCCGAAGGTCTATTTGGCTGATCAACTCGCAGGAGAGAAGGGTTCGTGGTTTGAGTGGGAGCAATGGCGGAAGATGGTAAGTTTAGGGTTGAAACATTTAACGGCCAAAACTACGAGCTATGGAAGATGTAGATGTAAGATTATCTATATGGAAGCTGACGAGTATGACAGACATAGAATGGGATATTATCGACAGAAAGGCACTTGGAACAATATGGTAGTGCCTAGCAGCGTCAGCAACATTTAATATTTCGAAGGAAATGAAAACAGAGGGTTTAATGTCGACATTGGACAAACTATATGAAAAACCCTTGGCCTCAAATCAGGTATTTCTTATGAAGTGTTTATTTAATATGAAAATGTCATAAGGTGGATCTGTTTATGATCATTTAAATGAATTTAATATGGTTACCAGTCAGTTAAGTTATTAGGGGTGCTTTTGATGATGAAGTTAGGGCTCTGTTATTTTTGTGCTCATTACCGAAAAGTTGGAATGGTTTAGTTATGGACATTATTAACTTTGTCTCTAGATCTAGTACTTTAATGTTTGATGATGTTGTCGGTGTAATCCTTAGTGAGGAAATGAGACGGAAAAGCTCTGATGAGACATCAAGTAATGCTTTGACTGCAGAGACTAGGGGAAGAAAAATGGAAAGAGGAAAGAGCCCAGGATATCGCAGTAAGTTAAGGAAAGGTAGATCCAAGTCCAGATCAGGGATAGTGTGCTGGAAATGCCAGAAGAAATGAAACCTAAAGAAAGACTGAAAGTCTTGGAATGGAAAAGAAGGAGACACACAACAAGAAAACAATCATGAAGCAGATGTGACAAGTGATTTGTTGCAAGATGCGTTGATTATCTCTTTAGAAAATATTATTGATGCCTGGGAGGTAGATTCAGGGGCCTCATTCCATGCCACACCTAATAAGAAATTTTTTCATGATTATGTTCAAGGAGATTTTGGAAAGGTTCGATTGGGTGATGATAAACCCTTTAAAACCATTAAAATGGGTACAATTTTCATAAAACAGTAGAATGGAAATCAATGGCTATTGAAGGAAGTAAGGCATGTTCCAGATCTGAAGAAAAATCTTCTTTCAACAGGGCAGTTGGGAGGTGATGGTTGTGTGACTGCTTATAAAGATAAAACCTGGAAGGTCACTAAAGGATCCCTGGTAATAGAAAAATGAGAAACGGTTGGTACATTGTATTTATGCAATGGTATTTCTAATTTTGTTAATTCTTTAACCTCCACAGGAGAAGATATGACATTTTGCCATCATAGGCTCAGGCACATGAGTGAGAAGGGGATACAGATTCTTCACTCAAGAAATTTGTTACCAAGTTTGAAGCATGTTGATTTAAAATTTTGTGAGAATTTTGTTTATGGAAAATAGAAGAGAGTCGGATTCCTCAGAGTTGGGAAAGAAAATAAGAGAAAAAAATTAGATCTTGTGCATACAGATGTATGTGGACCTGCTCAGGTATCATCTCTTGGTGGCTCTCATTATTATGTTAATTTTATTGATGATGCAACCAGAAAAACCTAGACTTATTGTATTCAAAATAAATCTGATGTATTTGATACTTCCAAGAAATGGAAAGCTTTGGTTAAAAATGAGACAGGATAAAGGTTGAAGTGTCTCAGATCAGACAATGGAGTTGAATATTGCAGCAAAGATTTTGATAGTTACTGTTTAGAGAATGGAATTCGCAGAGAGAAGACAGTGACAGGAACACCATAAGAAAATGGTGTCTCATAAAGGATGAACAAGACAATCATGGAGCATGCAGAGTGCATGAGATTGCATGTAGGATTGCCTATACAATTTTGGGTAGATGCTATAGACACTATTGTATATCTATTAATCAGAACGCCTTCAAGTTCCTTGGATGGTGGTATTCTAGAAGAGGCATGGACAGGTAAAAAGGTAAACTACTCTTTTTTAAAGACTTTTGGTTGTGGAGCCTTTGTCCACATTAATAAAGAAAATAGAATAAAGCTTGAGGCAAAATCAAATAAATGTACCTTTATTGGATATGGTGTTAATGATTTTAGTTATTGCTTTTATGATTATGAAAAACACAAAATCATTAGGAGAATATATGTCATATTCAATGAAAAGGTTTTGTATAAGGATCAGCTGTAGGAAAAGAAACAGGAAAAATAAACCAAAGAATACACAGTACTTGACGAGATCATAGAAAAGGTGATGGTGCCTGAAAATCATAATGGTGAACATCCAGAATGAAAACCACAATAGAAACAAGCACCTAAAACACCTGAAAGTGGTGTTAGAAGATCTACCAGGATAAGTAGACCCCCTGAACGATACTCTCCTTCATTATATTATGTATTGTTGACTAATTCTGGTGAACCAGAATGTCATGAAGAAGCAGTACAGGTAGAAACCAGGAAGAAGTGGGAGCAAGCCATGAAAGAAGAGCTAGACTCCTTAGAACATAACCATATTTGGGACTTAGTCAGGTTTCCTGTAGGTAAAACAACATTGCAGAATAAATGGGTTTACAAGTTGAAGGAACAAGATGGAGGTAGAAAAAGTTATAAAGCTAGACTTGTGGTGAAAGGGTTTGCACAGAAAAAGGGTATATAGTTTGATGAGATATTTTCTCCTGTTCTTAAAATGGCTTCAATCAGAACTATTTTAAGTCTAATAGTAGTTGAAGATTTACCTCTTGAGTAGTTAGATGTAAAGACAACCTTTCTCCATGGGGATTTGGAGGAAGATATATATATATATGCAGCAACCACAAGGATATGAGGTGAAAGGGAAGGAGAAACTAGTGTACAGGTTGAAGAAGAGCTTGTATGGTTTAAAACAGGCTCCAAGGTAGTGGTATCTAAAATTTGACAAGTTTATGTCTAAACAAGGTTATACTAGATGTCACTCTGATCATTGTGTTTATCTAAAAAAGCAAAATGATGGCAACTATATTATATTGTTATTGTATGTATATGCCATGCTTGTTGCAGGGTCTAACATGCAAGAAATAAATGTGCTCAAAAGAAAATTGGCAAGTCATTTGCAATGAAGGATTTGGGAGCTGCAAAACAAATCCTTGGTATGAGAATAACTAGAGATAGGAAAAATTGCAAATTAACATTGTGTCAAAATAATTCCACATAAAATGTGTTGAAAATATTTAATATGCACAATGTAAAACCAGTTAGTATACCTTTTGCTAGCCATTTCAAACTTAGTAAGGAAATGTGCCCAAAGACCCAAGAAGACATGGATCATATGTCTAAAGTTCCATATGCATCAGCAGTTGGAAGTTTAATGTATGCAATGGTCTGCACAAGGCCTGATATTGCACATGCAGTGAGAGTTGTAAGTAGGTACATGAACAATCCAGGAAAGGAACATTGGATGGCAATGAAATGGATTCTCATATATTTGAAAGGTACCGCAGATCAAGCATTTTTCTTTGGTGGTTCAAACATTTCTGTACAGGGATATGTTGATGCAAATATGGCAGGTGACAGAGATAACAGGAGGAGCACTACAGGATATGTATTTACTGTAGGTAGAATAGTTGTCAGTTGGGTTTCAAAAATCCAAAGTGTTGTTGAACTTTCAACAACAGAAGCAGAGTATGTTGCTGCTATAGAGGCTAGTAAAGAAATGATTTGGTTACAAAGATTTATGGGTGAATTGGTAAAGAGCATGATATGGGCACGTTATACAGTGATAGCCAAAGTGCCATTCATCTTACAAAGAACTCAGCATTTCATTCCAGGACTAAACACGTACATCTCAAGTACCATTTCATATGATTAGTGTTCGAAGATGGAGAGTTGAAGCTGGAAAAGATACACACTAGCTAGAATCTTGCAGATATGCTAACAAAAGTTGTAACCAAGGAGGAAACTGGAGAATATGCTCAGTTTCAATTGGTCGTTCAAGGATGACGATGAAGATGAGAAACAAGGCCAGGGGTCCAAAGGAGTCATTGCCCAAAAAATGACGCAACGTTGGAGTTGCCTACACTCATTCTCCAAGGTGGGGGATTGTTGGGTGTGGAGCATTGATTATTTTAGAGGTTTTGTTTCAGCCGGATTGTGTACCATGAAGTTTGTACACCCCCGCCCCCGGCTTGTCCCCCCTTCGGGGGGGGGGGTGATCCCCCCTGGCTGGGAGGTCGGAGGGCCAACAATCCCTTGGCGGGGGTTTCAGGGGCAACGCCCCCGAAGCTAAAAACAGATGTAAAATTGCCTTATAAAAGTATAGTAATTTCTAGTCAATCTAGGACGTTCATTAGGCAGATGATCTGACGATAGAACTTATGTTTAGTTTAGGGTTTTTTGCCTTACAAGTTAACCCCTCTCTTTGTATGAGGGAATTGTATTGAGGTTGTGTAATAGATGTGTATTCTCCGAGCGAGAAACAAAGAGGTGAGACTATGAGAGAAAACAGAGGATATTACAGTGGATCTGTTGTAGGTTGTGTCTCTTCATTTTGCTGGATAATAGAAAGGAAGGACTGGATGTTCAGGGTGGACGTAGCCCAAACTGGGCGAATCACGTATATTTGTGTCTCTCTGGTTTTATGAATTTTTTTTTGTTTATATTTATGCAATATTCTATGTGTTCCATTGCTCTGTAATATATAATTTTTCTAACAATTATCACTCTAGGAAAATCTGCTAGGTTGTAGCTTGGATGTGCCTGGTAACATATAATCTTCAATATTGTTCTCTGGAATATTGGAATAAATTATGGTTTGGATAAAGTTAGATAACCATTTCAGCTCTATTCTCACTCAAGACATGCATGAACACTCTCACCAATACAAGGCTTTAGACCACTAATTCTCAATAATTTATAGATTCAATAGATAGATGGAGAATACTAACTGTACTAGTAGATTTCATACATAGACACATATGAATGGCCAGCTATAGGAAGTAAATGAGACTTGCAAATCTAATTTATCAATGCAGAGATAAGGTGATAGTTATCTAGCATTAGACACAGCAAAAAACCTAAATAACCTATTCAAGTGCAAGCATAGAACAACAAAGAGAATGAACATTGAACATATAATAGAAAAAGAAGCTTACATTGCTAGAATGAAGATGAGAAGTTTGAAGGAACATAGGAGGAACAATCTCCAGAAGTTGAACATTTGTTACATTTAGTTTTCAGCTATTTATAGCTCTTTACAATGCTGCTAAGCTCTAAGAGGCTCAGAGTCTTAATCTATCCACTATGTCCCTTAACTATTTGATTCTCTCCATGGGCAAGCATGGCTCAGAGGTTTTCACCTTCTGACAGAGGAATAACCACATTCAGATATTTTGGATAGTTTGTTGCACTATTTGGGAGCCCTCTCATGCCAGAGATGTCCCATAATGTTTGTTTTGATGCATTGCGCTGGGCTATTGATGCGTTGTGCTACTCCATGATATTTCTGTTTTGGGCTAGCTTCGTTGTAGCTGCGCATGTTGTGGCCCTTTTAATTCCCCTTCCGTTCTTTTTTTTTCCTCTCCAGTCTCTATCTCCCTTTGAATATTTAGAACTACTATTTTCTGTTCAATAGAGAAAAACGTTGCATATAGCAAAAAACCCGCCTATTTCTGCTTTTCTGGACTTTAAAAGTCCTTAAACATTGTTTTATTTTCATTGGGTCCACCTTTGCAATGATAACACATCTCCACTATTGATCTGGGAGTCCTAGATCCAATAGTGGTGATCCATTTCGGGCGCCTCTTTTGTACTCGGGTAGTTTTCTCTCTCCTCGTCTTGGACACGTGGCGGCTACTGTATGGCATCGGGCGGAGTTTGGCCTAAACCACTTATCGCCTTTGGCTGCCCCGAAATCCTGCTGATTTTTTCATTTTCCCTTTGTATTATGAAATACGTGAAACACTGAAAATATAGGAAAATTTCCTTTGGAAAACTTCAAATAATATATATTTTACTTCTCGGACCCTTTCGGTTCTAGGACTCATCGCTATCGGCACTGGCCAAGGCTCCCTTCGTATTTCCGTTATATAATGAAAATACATGAAATACATTAAAAATGGCCAATCTACAGACTCCAAATATTATAAAACATCATATATAATGTCATTGGGTCCGGTCATCAGGTTGCACCATATGTATATGCAAAGGCCCTGCCCCATGGTTTCCGTCGATAGCGATCCGGCGATGTAACATGGGTCGTCGATCTGCATGCATGATCAATGGTCCATGGTTAATCGCTGATCGTAATCACTCATTCCCCCCGGTCTATGCCGATAACCGCCGACTTGTCTCTACCAATTACGACCCACCGATCCAATCATCAGTGATTGCTGATTAGTGGTGTCTTGCGCTGATTGTCACTGCCTGCCTGTGCCGATCAAATCCGCCGATGCAATTTTCTACTTAGATCTAGGTCGTTGATCAGACAGATCTAACGATGGTTGTGCCTTCTCAGCTTTAAGCCTGCGATAATGGTTTTTTTGTTATTTTGAAGTGGTTTAGCCTCCCGATAGTGCATCCCTACCCTTCCAAGGGCTCTCCTCCCTCACTTGTTTCAATCTTTGGATGATATTAAGTGCTTTTGACGAATTAGGGAGTGCTTTGGAGCATATTTCGATCCATTTGCATGATTTTAAGCAAACTTTGGAGACTTTGGGAGTGTTTTGGATCCATTTTTGGGCCAAACGCCAACAAAGCTAACATTGGCTCCTTTTTGGGGATGAAAGCCTCCATGTGAGGTTTCAAGAACTACAGAACAATGCCTTTCCTATAAAAACAAGATCAAATCTTCCTCCAAGTGTTGCATTGGGCATGGAGTCTATTTAGCATGAAATAAAAACTTGTAAACAACATATCTACAATACCAAGGCTTGAAAGCCTTAACTAAAATAAAGTTCAAAGAACAACGCCTTGAATGGGCCATCAAAAACATCTCTTCCTTCCTTTAATGCATTCCTTTTGAGAAAACAGTCACCAAACTGAAAATTGATCCTTTTTACCTTTATTTTAAAGGTTTATTTGTTTTGGTCAATGTGCATATCAGAAAATTCATCAAATACTTGCAAAAGCCTATTGATTTGATCATCTACTTCAAAAACTTTCCACCATTTGGTATTATCAAGCAGAGATGGTCTATATTTCACCTCGTCTCTGTATGCTTTCAACCTTGGATGTTTTGCTTGGAAGGTTTTATACACCTGTTGAATGATAAGGTTTGCTTCATACTCTACTGTGTCATTTGTGACCTAAAATGTTAATAATAATGATTAATCAATGCATTCTTGTGTGGGGGACACAAGGACTTGACCTATTCCTGCAGCTTCCTTAGAGAAAGCCCCATCAAAGAACATGTCCCAAATCTATGGGCCTTCTTCCTCTATGATCTGGAAAACTAGTTTTTTAAGCTGCATAGAGGCCAACTAATAAGGCTTGGTAATGTCAAGACCAAGCTTATCCATGACAGCCTTGGGCATTAGATTATGGCTAGCTCCAGTGTCTAGAAGGCAATTATGAAGGATTTTATCATGGATAGTCAGAGAGACATAGAATGATGGGGAGCTGTCTTCACAATTTTCAATCATTGGGCTAAGAATTACATCTGGTTGGTCATCTTGTAGATTTACATAGTCAGTGGAAGATTGGATGGCATTAAGCTCAAGGTCCTCAAGGATGGATGCTTTGAAGGACTCATTCTTCACTAGTTCAATCAAAGGCATAGGTATTCTTGGCTTCTGAATTTCTTATTGAAAAATGAAAGAAGGGGACTTGTCAAGGCCTCTTACCTCTATGGTTGGAGCATTGAGGATGATAGGATCAACTGCTAGTTGCTTCTGCTTATTAGCTTGTTGTTCTACAGGGACAACAACTTTATGAGCAGGAGTTTCCTTGATGTTATTCATCTTTTACTTCAGATTATATCTTTGTTGATCTTTAGTTTGTAGAACAGCTTCACCATCCCATTCTTGGCTGATCTAGTCATTGATTAATGACTTCTCATAGGCAACTTTGGTTCAAAAAGTGGTGTTGCCTTTGTCTTCCATACAATGGATCTCCTCCTCTTCTTCATACTACTCTTCTTCCATGACTACATTTTGGAAAGGGGCCTTCACCCTTTAGTCTTCATTGGCATCTTTGTTTCTTTGCAAGATCTGCAACTGGTCATTTTCCCTTCTATATGGATTTGGATTTGGATTTCTAGGAGCAAAGGTATTAGGCACTCTTCCTTTCCCAAAATGTTGCTCAAACTTTAATTTGGAAACTTCAGAGGCTAATGACTCTATCATCTTGGCCATTTTATCGATCTTGGGATCTGAAGATGATGAAGGCTTGCCCCTATGTCTCCTTCTATCAACATTACCTTTGAGCTTCTCTGCAACCATGATGTTAGATTCTACTTCCAGGGCTACATCTTGCGTATCAACTAAAGAAGCACATCGGCTCTCCCTCAACAATAAACATAAGTCAAAATCAAAGGCACTAGCATAGATGAGTCTAGCAAAGGTAGTGGTGGGTTTCATTTTAGCTGGTATCTTGCTGTACATGCAGTTAAATCTCTTATTAAAATCAGACAACAGCTCACTATTTTCCCTATTTAAGTTCCCAAACTCAGTGTGGTAGTAAAGCAAATCCTTCTTATCCCCCCAATGCTTTAGGAATGCATCATCTAAGGCCTAAATATCTGCCATAGATGTTGGGTTCAGTACCCTAAACCATTTTCTAGCCTCTCCATCTAGGCTTTAGACAAAGACTCTCATCCAGACATCATCTTCACTAAAGTCCAAGTTATCAGCATAGCTATAGAATGATTCAAGATGTTCTTTAGCTGAAACACCTTCAGTCACAGTGAACTTAGGCATATACTTCTGATACTGTCCAGTAGACATAGCATTCAAAGGAGTGGGCAGTATTAGACGTCCATACCTATCAGCTATGATTCTTTCCATTTTGGTGGGTGCTTGTGGACCTGCTATAGCTGTGGTGGCTAAAAGAGTACTGGCAGTCTAAATGATAGAGGGCTAAGGAGTGATTGATAGGAATAAAGGAGTATGACGGATAGGAGGTGAGGTTTCCTTTGGGCATACAACAAAGGAAAACCTAAAGAATAAGGAGCTTTATGAATCTCTAAGAGTTTTTCTTCACTGCTAGTAATAGATGCTATACTCTCAACATATATTTGTTCTATTATAGACCTTTCTTGAAGAGATATAGGAGATTGTTTAGGTTTACTTGAACCTGATGCTCCTTTCTGCAATACCTTTCTCTCTTTGATGATTTTTTTAGGGTCAGGTACTGGGTCAGCTTGTAGCTTCTGGGGATTTCTTGGAGTATGCCTCACAAACTGAGCCAGAACTATGAAGTGGAGTCTCCAAGAGGTTCGTCTTCCAGTAGAGTCACTAGATAGATGATTACAACCAAAAAAGTGCCTAGACTTGGTCTATAATCAAAGTTGGATCTATGTCATTTCCCAGGGAAGCTGAGCTTCAGTTTCCTCTCCCCGGCAACGGTGCCAATTATGTTATCACTTCAGGAAACTCTCCTAGGTTGTAGCTCAGAGATGCCTAGTAACATATAATCTTCAATATTGTTCTCTAAACTACTAGAATAAATGATGGTTTAAATCAAGTTAAATAACCATTTCAGCTCTATTCTCACTCAAGACATGCATGAAAACTCTCACCAATACAAGGATTTAGACCACTAATGCTCAATAATTTATAGATTCAATAGATAGATGGAGAATACTGACTATACTAGTAGATTGCATACATAAACACATATGAATGGCCAGCTACAAGAAGTAAATGAGACTTGCAAATATAATTTATCAATGCAAAGATAAGATGACAGTTATCTGGCATTAGACACATCAGAAAAACTGAATAACCTATTCAAGTGCAAGCATAGAACAACAAAGAAAATGGATGTTGAACATATAATAGCAAAAGAAGCTTATATTGCTGGAATGAAGATGAGAAGTTTGAAGGAACAAAGGAGGAAAAATCTCCAGAAGTTAAACCTTTGTTACATTTGGTTTTTAGTTATTTATAGCTCTTTAAAATGCTCCTGAGCTCTAAGAGGCTCAGAGTCTTAATCTATCCACTCTGTCCCTTAACTGTTTGATTCCCTCTTTGGGCAAGCATGGCTCATAGGTTTTCACCTTTTGAAAAATGAATAACCACATTCAGATATTTTGGATACTTTGTTGCATGTCTGGGAGCTCTCTCGTGCCAGAGATGCCCCATAATGTTTATTTTGATGCGTTATGCTGGGCTATTGATGCGTTGTGCTGCTCCATTATATTTCTATTTCGGGCTAGCTGCATTGTAGCTGCGCATGATGTGGCCCTTTCAATTCCCCTTCCAACCTTTGTTTTTTCCTTTCCAGTCTCTGCCTCCCTTTGAATATTTAGAACTACTGTTTTTCTGCTAAACAAAGAAAAACGCTACATATAACAAAAAAACCCGCCTATTTCTGCTTTTCTGGACTTTAAAAGTCCTTAAACATGGTTTTCTTTTCATTGGGTATGCCTTTGCAGTGATAACGCATCTCCACCGTTGATCTGGGAGTCTTAGATCCAACGGTGGTGATCCATTTCGGGCGCCTCTTTTGTACTGGAGTTAACTGCACGATGAGGGTAGTTTTCTCTCTCCTCATCTTGGACACGTGGTGGCCACTATATGGCATTAGGTGGAGCTTGACCTAAATCACTTATCACCTTTGGCTCCCCCGAAATCCTGCCGGTTTTTTCATTTTCCCTTTGTATTATGAAATATGTAAAACACTGAAAATATAGGAAATTTGCCTTGGTGGACTTCCAATAATATATATTTCACTTCCCAAACCCTTTTGGGTCCGGGAATCATTGCAATTGGTGTTGGCCAAGGATCCCTTTGTATTTTCGTTGTATAACAAAAATACATGAAATACATTAAAAATGGCCAATCCGCGAACTTCAAATATTATAAAACATCATCTATAATGTCGTCGGGTCTGGTCATCAGGTCGCACCATACATATATGCAAAGGCCCTACCCCATGGTTTCCGCCGATAACGATCCGACATTGTAACGTGGGCCGTCGATCTGCATGCACAATCGACGGTCCATGTTTAATCACCAATCGCAATCACTCATTCACCCTAGTTTATGCTGATAATTGCCGACTCACCTCTACCGATTGCGACCAACCAATCTGATCATCGCTGATCGCTGATTGGCGGAGTCTTGCATTGATTGCCACTGCTTGTCTGTGCTGATCAGATCCGACGATGTGATTTGCCGCTTAGATCTAGGTCTTTGATTGGACAGAGCTAACGGTGGCTGTGCCTTCTCAGCTTTAAGCCTGCAATAATGGTTTTTTTGTGATTTTAAAGTGTTTTAGCCTCCCAATAGTGCAATTTTGCCCTTCCAAGGGCTCTCCTCCCTCGGTTGTTTCGATATTTGGATGATCTTAAGCACTTTTGATGACTGAAGGAGTGCTTTGGAGCATATTTGGATCCATTTGCATGATTTTAAGCAAACTTTGGAGACTTTGGGAGTGTTTTGAATCCATTTTTGGGCCAAACGCCAACAAAGCTAACATTGTTTCAACTTTTGGAGATTGTTCCTCCTTTGTTTCTTCAAACTTCTCATCTTCATTCTAGCAATATAAGCTTCTTTTTCTATTATATGTTCAATGTCCACTCTCTTTGTTGTTCTATGCTTGCACTTGAACAATTTGTTCATGTTTTCTTTTGTGTCTAAGGCCAGATAATTGTCATCTTATCTTTGCTTTGATGAATTATATTTGCAAGCTTATTTACTGCCTGTAGCTAGCCATTCATTTATGTTTATGTATGCAATCTACTGGTACACTTAGTATTCTCCATCTATCCATTGAATCTATAAATTATTGAGCATCAGTGGTCTAAAACCTTGTATTGGTGAGAGTGTCCATGCATGTCTTGAGTGAGAATGGAGCTTAAATGGTTATTTGACTTGATCCAAACCATCATCCATTCCAATAGTTTTGAGAACAATATTGAAGATTATATGTTACCAGGCATTTTCGAGCTACAACCTAGGAGAGTTTCTTAGGGAGTTAACAGGGACCTCATCCGAATAAGTGGAAGATGAATTTTCATTAGTTGTAAAAGGAATGAAGGACAAGGGAAAGAAGCCCCATGGTGAGGTTGATTCCATCCAAGAGGGAAAGAAGAAAAAATTGTCCAAAATCAAGTGCTTTCACTGTTATGAATTTGGGCACTATGCCATGAAGTGTCCACACAATAAGGAAATCAAGAAGGAGCATACAGTATATGCAATAGGTGAAGCTTTTGCTTCACATTTCATGCTCAATTTCACTATCATCACATGCATGGTAATCAACATGATGGGGAGTATTTGGTATCTAGATAGTGGTGCCTCTTTCCACATGACGGGGAATAGAGAACTCTTCAGTGACTTGGAGGAAAAATATCTCTAGAGGAGTATTGAGTTTGGAGATGACACAAGGTATAGAACAAATAGAATTGGTACCATTACTTTTCATAGGGAGTTTGGTTACCCTTTCAAGCTCAAATATGTGTTGTTTTTTCTAAATCTAAAGAATAATCTCATCTTCATAGTGGTGTTGGAAGACTTCGGTTATGATGTGATCTTCAATAAGGTAAAGCCTTTTTGAGACACATAGCGATGGGACAGATGAAATAGATCGGTGCTAGAGTTGAGAACCTATATGCACTTGATTTAGAATATGCTGCAAAGCCTTGAGAGTAAGGAAAAGGTTATAGACTTGGTGGTTGAGAGGGAGCATAATTTACCTCTAAAATGGTGCCTCAGAAGTAGCCCAAGGAAGTTGTGGAGTAGCCACAAACGAAGAAGTAGATAGGAGGTGTTAGGGCCTAAATCTACCTTAGGCTGAGAAAGGCAGGTCTAGGGTAACATCAAACCATGCTTAACCTCGTAGCAAGCCCTACCAAGTCTAGAGAGGGCTCTCTCCTTGTCAATCTCAATGAAAATATATCAAGGAAGGCTTGATATGACTAATATAAAAACTAATTTTAGGCTAGGTATTCTTACTCAGAGGAATTTGATTGATTTTAATGGTTGGTTGCTGGATCAGATGGGGAAGGAAGCTTTGGGTTCGGGAAATGAACACAGATTTGTAGAGGTTTCTATGGGGTGATGTAGGCAAGTGTTTTAGCACTTTGAAATGAGTGTAATGGTGATTTTAAAGACTGGTGAGGAGCTAGCGAGGGCATGCAACTGTCATGAGTCCTCTTCAAACAGTAGAAAACATTTAGAACTAAACAAACCCCAAGGTAGAGCACTGTAACACCAACGAATTCCACCTTTCAAAGTTGATTCATTTAGCTATGTAGTTAAGAAAGATAATGGTACACATAATCATAAGATCAACTAAATTACACAGAATAAAACAATGCTAATTCACATTACCACAAGAATCCCACAAAATGTTGCAAAACCCTGGTTTATTTCCTTGCCAAACTGTAGAAGTGATGTACAAAGTAGCTCAATACATCCACAAGAGTCCAACCTTTTGCCAAAGTCCAAACCCTACACTATGAAATTCATAAAATATATACATTTGCTCATCTTTGTACTAAGGGAATTGAGCTCAACCATTTTCTTCAAAATAGAATCAGTTACATAAAACCTGGACCGAATTTCTGAAAATAGATGTTGAAGATGAACTCGTATCTCCTAAACCATAGCACCAGTTACACACCTGAAAGAATTTTTTGTTGGTAAGGTCAGGTTGGAGAAAAACCTCTCTCAGATTTTGGATATTCGTTTCCAGTTTCTCGTAATCTATGCCACAAAATCATCTATAAAAAAAAAAAATCATTAAAAATTTAAATTTGTGAAAATAAGTTGTAAAGATCTAGTCAGATATCCCAATTCACGATACCTGTGAATAAAATGAAAGAGGTTTTTGTTATATGACTCGTAATTAACAAAAACCTCCTTGGGTTTTGTAAAATTACTTTCCATCTATTGTAAAATGGCACTACACTAAAATTACTAAAACAGTAAAAAATATGAAAATTTTGGTTTGTTTTAATGTAGGCTCCAAATATGACCGTATATCTCCCACATAGTAGCACCTCTGCATAAATTGAAGGAGGTTTTTGTTGTTTTGGTATGTAATGAACAAAAACCTCTTTCACTTTTTAAAAATTCCTTACCATTATTTCAAAAACGGATTTTGTACTAAACTCATCATTGTGTGCAGCAACTGACCTCAAAACATGTATAACCAAGAATCACTCATTCATTTCGATCATATCTTCTAATCTAGAAACCGGTTATGGGAGTGTGATATATCATTGGAAATATTTTTCCGAGCTTCTTCTGATGGACATATTTGTGACATGTTTTGTGCTGAATATCATGTGCAAAACATCTAACCAAACTAAACATAGTAAGAGCTCATGTTGATCCCTAGTGACAGGCTGCGAAGGCTGAAACTAACATCGGCTCCATTGGGGATGGCAGCTCCTTGGAGGTGTCAAGAACACCGTAGACCAAGTGCTTCATCAATTGGGCAATATGGTTAAACAACTACAAACCCAAAACAACTCATACCAATCCAAAAACATATACATCTGCAACCTGTACATAAAGAAATACCGAAAATTGAAATGTTGCCTCATGTAGCTTATTTAAGTAAAAATCTAACCTACTTTGCTACAAAATTGATAGATCAAGTAACGTTGTAATGCCAGATCAACCAATCAAGTAACTGTGACAAGGATGTTGCTTGAAAGTGCTTCAAGCAGGACACAAATATAAATGCTGACAGCCATACATGCACATAACGAGTCTGGTTATGTAAAAGACAATTTGATCTATCATTCAAACAGAAAAAAAATTTCCATGTACATTGCAATAGGATCGAAAAAACCAGACTCTATTTTTTGCCCCAACTCCTCAATACATGCTTCCAACTGCAAACTGTCAATGCAAACATCCACAAGCAGCTCTATTGTTTCTTGTTTTGAAGGAGGGAGAATTTCCAAGAACTTTTTAGGATCTCGGAATTCATATGATTGGATCTGATCATTTAAATATTGAATCTCCTTCTCAAATTTTTCAACAACTAACTCAAAGAAACCAATTTTAGCTTTAGGAGGAAAATTTGGAGATCTCAAAAATTGAAGCACGGTAATGAAAAATACTTCATCAATTTCAATATCCACTAACTGATCTCTAACTTCTTTTAAAACTTCACAAAACATAGGGTTTTCCACATACCCTACCATTTTATTTTAGTGCATGAATGGATCAATGAGTACTGGAATCTCTGGATTGAGTTGGAGTCCCCAAGCGAATGTTTCAGCCTTCATATGTGTCTGACTATTGTCCACCATCAGCAATCAGATCTGTAACTTGAATGGTCTTTCCCAGAGAAGATCTGTCACCTCTTCCCGAGTTTAATGTACAGGGGAAATTTGCAAGTCAGATGTTCAGTTCATAAACTAGACCGGAGATTGACTGAAGCAGCTTTTATCTACTTATGCACTCGCAAAGCAATGTGCAGTTCGGAGGCTACTTAGCATAACTTTAGGCTTTGTCCGTAGTTTATAAAACGAAGAACACTAACAAAAAAACAATCTCTTCTCCAGTATGGTTGCCACTATGTTAGTGCCTAAATCTACCTCAGGCTAAGAAGGGAAAGTCTAGGGTAACATCAAACCACGCTTAAGCTGGTAGCTGGCCCTACCAGGTTGAGAGCGGGCTCTCTCCTTGTCAATCTCAATGAAAATATATCAAGGAAGGCTTGAGATTACTAATATAAAAACTAATTTTAGGCTAGGTATGCTTGCTTAGAGGAATTTGATTGATTTTAATGGTTGGTTATTGGATCATATGGGGAAGGTAGCTTTGGGTTCGGGAAATGAACACAGATTTGCAAAGGTTTTTGTGGGGTGAGGTAGGCAAGTGTTTTAGCACTTTGAAATGAGTGTAATGGTGAGTTTAAAGACTGGTGAGGAGCTAGACAGGGCATGCAAGTGTCATGAGTCCTCTTCAAACAGTAGAAAACATTTAGAATTAAAAAAACCCCAAGGTAGAGCACTGAAACACCAACGAATTCCACCTTTAAAACTTGATTCATTTAGCTATGCAGAAAGAGAGAGATAATGGCACACATAAACATAAGATCAACTGAATTACACAGAAGAAAACAATGCTAATTCACATTACCACAAGATTCCCACAAAATGCTGCAAAACCCTGGTTTATTTCCTTGCCAAACTACAGAAGTGATGTACAAAGTAACTCAATGCATCCACAAGAGTCCAACCTTATACCAAAGTCCAACCCATACACTATGAAAATTTCATAAAATATATACATTTTCTCATCCTTGTACGAAGGGAATTGTGCTCAACCATTTTCTTCAAAATAGAATCAGTTACATAAAACTTGGACCAAATTTCTGAAAATAAGTGTCGAAGATGAACTCGTATCTCCTAAACCATAGCACCTGTTACAAAAATGAAAGATATTTTGTAGATAATGTCATGCAGGAGAAAAACCTCTCTCAGATTTTGGATATTCGTTTCCAGTTCCTCATAATTTGTGCCACAAAATCACCTCTAAAACAGAAAATCATTAAAAATTTAAATATGTGAAAATGAGCTGTAAAAATATAGTCTCATATCCCAATTCATGACACCTGTGAATAAAATAAAAGAGGTTTTTTTTATATGACTCGTATTTAACAAAAAACTCCTTGGTTTTTGCAAAATTACTTTCCATCTTTTGTAAAATGGTACCGCACGAAAATGACTAAAACACTAAAAAATATGAAACTTTTGCTTTGTTTTAATGTAGGTTCCAAATATCACTATATATCTCCAACATAGTAGTAGCTGTGCATAAACTGAAGGAGGTTTTTGTTATTTGGTATGTGATGAACAAAAACCTCTTTCACTTTTGAAAAATTCCTTACCATTATTTCAGAAACTGATTTTGTACTAAACTTGTCATTGTGTGCAACAACTGGCATCAAAACATGTATAACCAAGAATCACTCATTCATTTCAATCATATCTTCTAATCCAGAAACCGGCTACGAGAGTGTGATATACCGTTGGAAATATTTTTCCGCTTCTTCTGATGGACACATTTGTGACATGCTTTGTGCTGAATATCATGTGCAAAACATCTAACCAAACTAGACATAGTAAGAGCCCATGTTGATCCCTGGTGACAGGCTACGAAGACTAGAACTAACAGGAGTTAGAGTGGAGACATCCACTCAAGAAGATAGCTCTAGAAGGGAGAGATTCCAATTCAAGTGGAAAGAGGGAGCACATGCATCTATACACCTAGGTGTGAGGTAGGGCGATGTGAAGCCATAATATAAGAGTTGCAAAAATTTGGGCACGGTCCATGGAGCTTTGTTTGTCTCATGGATCATTACCCTTGTTATAAGGGCCCATAGTATTTAGTAGCAGGAGGATCAATTTTAGTCAAATACTGAGGAGTGCAGAGGACTGTTGAGAACAGAGTAGGAAGCTCAGTAGAAGAATCGGTAGTAGCATAGTTTTCCAGTAGACAATTGGAGATTGATTCATTTTTTTTTTTTGGATGCTTCTCAGTTGTAGATGTTGCAGTAGCAACAACACCGGAGAGAATCTTTGCACGCATTACATTCCAAAGGTGTTGGATCAGGGTATATGTGAATCCCTTTCTTGTTGAGAGGGAGTGTTGAAAATGCAGTAAGAAAATCCCAATTTAATTTTTCCTTGTTCAAATTAGGAGAAATTTCAATTTCAATTTCAATTTCGGCATAATACTTGGAGGTAGTTAACTAAGGTGGCATACCTCTTTTCACTCAATTAACTCAGTAAATTCGAGTTGGAGACACCTAAGTTCAATTATATATGATTGCTTGCTAATTTGTAGCAATTTATTTAAGTTAATATGAGTTATTGTCAATATAACTAGTTATCACTGTCAGTAGAACTAGTGGAGGTCAAGTTAAGGGTGTGTAACATTTTTCACATTGAGTGATCATGCAGTTAATTGATCATTCAACCTAAATTAGCTCATGCATGCATAGAATTAGAGTTACCCAATAGAGATTGGAGTTCGAAGGTGGTGTACTATCAGTTGTAAACTAGTTCAAGTTATAAAGATGGTGCATGTAGTTAGAGAAATTACCTAAAGTAATTACACAATGATCAATGAGTTATTTCCCTAATTAATAGGGGTTAATTCCTCATAAAATTTCACAAGGAAATAGGAGCTTGGAGGGCTTGAAAATTTGGCTAAGTGTTGGCCAGAGTCAGTTAATCAGGCAGATGGATAGACTATACACTTGCAGATTCTACTCAAGATTGAGAAAACATATGTATTCCTACTCTTTGGTTTATGCAATACATATAGGAAGGGGTTTTGAGGAGTTGGTTTCCCCTATATAAATCTATATGTATATTTTTTATTTATTGTTGCATGTTTATGATATGTGTTCGAGGGTGTGAATTGAATTCCATAGAGTAGTAGAGTAGATTTGAGTCTTGTGACTTAGTACATTTCATGAGAAGTTTCAAATCTACACGTAATTTCTACATGGTATTAGAGCTAGATTTGTAGAAATTTCTACAACACCATGACTCAATCCCCATGGGTTCCCAATGTTTCCAAGGGAAAGTTCAACCTAAGCCTTTTTCAAGGTTTCATGGAAGTATAATTTTCCATGGAATCCCATCGACAACTTGGGTAGAGACAAATGAAAATAGGAAAGGGAAATACATTTACTAGTTAGTGGAAAAAATCAATGTTACCAAACTCAACATAGAGAACATCATAGCATAAAATACTTCCCATATTAAATATTTATATTACAACATTGCACTAAAACATTCTTGAGAATTTGAAAAACAAAATGATAGTTTACTTGGTCAAGAGCATGAGAGCCATACTTAGAGCCTCCTTCATGATTGTTACACTTTTGTTGAATGCAATAATCATGTTAAAGTCCCTAAAAGTGTAGAAGGTTATACTAGGAAGTTTTAGAAAACCATCATGAATGGAGTTTCTTTAAACAAATTATCTACAACATTCCCTTTATTATAACATACCAATAGCTACTCATGGGATGTGCTCATGATCCCATTATGTGTATCAAATACCACAATTCACATTGACATACAAATTCCATATCCTTTAAATGCATTTAATGAATGAATGTGATTGGTCAGAACTCTATGAGACAAATTAGGACAAGTTTCTCCTAATAGTTCAGACTTAAGGTATCATTAGTTCAGATGTAAGATATAGATCTACTTGTGATTTATTTATCTATAAATAATATATTTATCTCCTGAGTAGTTCAATAATCATAGCATATATGTTTTATGCTTTGAATAAAAAAAATTGTAAACTCAACCATTAGGATAAAATAAGGGAATCTGATATAATTTTAAATCTTTAAAATAGAACGAATGAAGTTCAAGTACTGTGTAAAAATCAAAGGACACCACTTACAGAGAAGAGATAATAGGGAGTAATGAAAGTTGTGAAGGCTATATGGCCATACTGCCCACCAAAAAAAAAAAAAAGTTTAACCAACAAGCAGACAATTTACCTAGAGGATTGACAGTTTGGAGGTGAAATAATCAATCAATGTCAGAAGTAGTTTATAAGGATCCATCACGCAGGACCTCAACATCAACAATAGGATACAAGCTATGGTGTAGCACAAAGGAAGCACATATTATGCAAAACATCAAAGGAATAATTTTTTTTAACTAGAACATTTTGTAGGAGTGAAGGAACTTATTATTTTAGAGTACAGGCTAGGTAAGGTTAAATTTTGTCTTCTAATACCCAATTTGTATCTCCATTAGGTGCAATTTCAATCTAAAATAAAAAAAATGAATTAAAGCCTCGATATTTAAAGACTGTTAAGAAAATTTAAAATAGAAAGTTTATAAAGATTATTTAGAAAAAAGGTAAGGCACTACATATATCCTTGATTTAAAGCAAATGAAAGAAGGAAATAATCCATAAAGAATCAAGAAAAGGGAGAAATTGTTAATTAAGGTTTCTATTTTGTCAATAGTGCCAGCAACATTGCAAGCTTGTAATGACTTATCGAATCAAGCCATTTCCTTTCCAAACACATTCCCATTCCTACATCCTAGTTTAGGCTCTTTGTAGATCTAATTCTTTTGATGCATTCTTGTGCTATGGTATCCCCTACACCTTCAAACTTGTGTATTTGAAGGATAACAAAAATAATTTAGCCCTCATAGTGCAAGCTTAAATTTTTCAAGAAAATGTACATATAGGCAAAACATTAGAGAGACAAATAAATAGATAGCCAAAAAATCTATACATAAAATAAGTGAATAAAAGCGACTTTCTAAGGATCAATCTCATATTTCTGGTCTTCGTTCTACCATTTTTCTTGATAGAGGAATTTTATCTCTTCTTGACTCCATTTTTGAATGGTTGTTTCAATGCTTTATTCTTCATCTTCAGAAACTTCCATGTCATTTTTTGCATTATTTTCTTCATCTTCTCTTGAGTTGGACTACTACCTTGTTTACTTGCACACTTAAAATCAATGTTAAAAACATCTTCATCATGTTCTACAATGAGAACTTTCTTCTCTTCCTCTTCCTTCTTTTCCTCTTCAACTACATTGATACTATCATCCATTGTTATGCATTCAATGGATATTCTCATAAAAAACTATTGACTAATTTTATCCTCTTCTTGATTGTGAGTTCTTACTAGATCACACACTACTTCATGAGAAATTCCAACTTTTTATTCATAACTTTCTATTACAGTGGCAACTTCAACCTTCAATTCTTCATCAAACATAGCACTTTCCATATTGCCATAGTCAATCACTATTTCAAAAAAGAAGCCACAAATGTCATCAACATAATTTTCATTCACTCTATGGTGGGATATTCGAGCATGCATGTTCTCATTAGCAATTTCAACTTCACCAAATTCATCAGTTGTTGATGTATTCAAAAGAGATGCACTCTCAGCTCTACAAACCATTACTTCATATAAAAAACTCTTTTTGTCATTCTCAAACTTAAATGTCTCAACCTATGATTCAAAGAGGTCATCATCAATTGCAAACTTACCAACTGGAGCACTCGTGTTATTCATTTCTTTATTGAAAGCTTCATCATCATCAACAAGGTTGATTGTTGTTCTCACCAATTGACAACTCACTTTGCAGTGATCATCCACACGTGTCTCGTCGCCGTGGGATTCACCATCATATACACAATCCATGTGAATATGCTCTTGCTATGCTTCACACACAAAGGCTTCATCTTCTCTCTCTATAATATTTTCTGCATCTTCTTCATCCATATGCAAATTTTCATTATGGGTCTAAATTTTACAGTCTTCACAACCATCATCCGCCTTTGAGTGGGATTCTCCAAGGTCTATTATCGTACTGGAGTCTTTCTCATCTACTCTCAGATATATGATTGACTTCTCTATTGATTCTTCAACGGATTGTGACATAAATTGTTGCTATATGTCACTTTCCTTTGTACCAAATTATGCTTCCATGATCTTCCATACTTCATAGGAAGATGTAGCTTTTTCTACCTTGCACAAAAAATTCTCATCCAATGTTTGTTTTATAAGATCCAAAACTAAAGCATCACATCCTTTATCATATGGTTTATTAGACTAGTACTCAATCAACTCTTTACATCAAAGAAAATTTTTCATTTTCATAAACCAAAATTCAAATTTTTTATGATATTCATCCCGATCCATGCATCCTTGATTTTTTCTACTTCATCTACTTATCTTTTAGATTCCTCAGTTGCTGCGAGAACCTATATGAGCTCATCAAAATACTTAGATTGTTCCTTTCAATTTATTTTCTAGGTCTGCTTCAGTCTTGCTTTGCAACCCATGACTGTTGTCTTTCTCTTGTCTTTTGTCTTTTTTTCTTATTGTTTGAGTCTTCTTTCTATATCGTCCCTGGAAAAAAAAAAAAAAAAATCAATCAAAAAATCAATATTTGACCCCGTAATACAAAACCTGTTCTTTCCCTACCATTACAGTATTCTTTGTTGATTCTTCAATAAATAATCCACAACCAACTACTACCAATTCACAAGCAGTACTTCAACTAATGATTCCTTCCAAAAATAAAATCCCTTTTCTTTATTCTCCTTTTCAAATAAATAAATTCCTAATTTTCTTTCTCATTTTTTTATCTCTTTTAAATAAAACTTCCCAAATAAATGTATGTGTGGATCCCTTTGTTTTAAAATGTGCCAACTAAACAATATATATGTATGAACGAATATTGTGAAATATACCATCTTAAAAAATACTCCAAATAGTTCACCCCTCCTCTTTTTTTTTTATATATATATGATAAAACTCGTTAAATTAAAAAAATTCATAACTTTATGAACCCGTTTTGAATAAAATAAAATAAAAAAATTGCCCAACCTTAAAGATTGATAGCTCTTCTACTTTATAACTTACACACGAATGGTCTTCGACCGGCTAAAGTGTCTTCTTTTATAAATCGGTGATATACAAGGTTCTCGTTATTTCTAATGTGCTTTACAATGTAGAGGTGTCACGCCAATACAAGAAAAGTTAAAGTGGAGAGGTGTGAAGTGCCGACTCCTTGGCTCTCGTACGTTATAATGCGAGTGTAATAGCTTTTTCAGTGCATCACTGTGTTCCTACTCAGGAAAAAAATAATATTCTTTTAATTACTCCCACGACCACCTTAAATGAATTGACAGCAATCAATCATCTTTGTGGTACACAAGTAAACCAAGCCAGTTGATTTTGTTTGCAGGCGGAAGGATGGATTAAATAAAATTATGAGCGAAAGTCCAAACTTTTCATTTCACAACACATCGCATAATTAAGAATCAAGAAGTATTTAATATAGGGTGCCCTATTATATGCGAGGGAAATATGCGAGGGAAATAGCATTCATCCTTTCTCTCCAGCACATGAACAAATGAATGGAGCATGGAGAGAGGGCGAACGCTATTTTCCTCACTCAGAGAGCATTTATATTGTTATAAGGTTGGAAATAGCATTCGCCTAACACATATGGTCTAGACTTTTATTTCGTAACTGATATAGGTACTCCACAACATCTGTAAATCCATAATTTTTTTGTACAATCACCCATCTTGTGTTTTAATACTTTCACTTGTCATGAATTAATGTATTAAAAAATTTATGTTTCAAAATACATGTAGAAGTCTTTTTAGTCTCAGAGGTAAAATCGTGTAAAACAACCAGTCACTGTGAAAAAGTGTGTTACTACGCAAAAAAAAAGAGACTAGTGAATCTCTATAAAAATTCCCTGTTTTACATGGTGAAGCTCTCCATATGATAAAGTGAATGTCTTTCCATGTATTCGAAAACATAGTCAAAAAGTATTTCATAGTTGCACCTTTTCACTACGTTTTACTTTGTTTTGTTGTGCTTAAAATTATTCATCTTTTAACTTTGTTTTTAGTTGCGCAAGTCAATTTTGAATTAACCTCCGCGACATTGTTTCCATGAGATTCATTTCACTGAACTTACACATCGTGTTAGAACTAGGTTCAACAAAGAGTAACAATATAGATTTTTATATGAGATTCATTTCACTGAACTTACACATCGTGTTAGAGCTAGGTTCAACAAGAAGTAACAAAGTAGGTTCTTATTGCAGGTAATTAACAAGTGTTAAAGATGGTTTTGAAGGAAGTTATTTTTTGGGAGCATACCTTGAACTTACACGTGGTGTTAGAGCTAGGTTCAAACAGGGGTAACAAAGTAGATTTTTATTGCAAGTAATTAACAAGTGTTAAAGGTTGTTTTGAAGAAAGTTTTTTTTTTGGAGTATATTTACAACAAGTTTTTTTTGGGAGCATAGCTTGAACTTACACGTGGTGTTAGAGCTAGGTTCAACAAGGAGTAACAAAGTAGATTTTTATTGCAAGTAATTAACAAGTGTTAAAGGTTGTTTTGAAGGAAGTTTTTTTTCTTGGGAGCATATTTACCAGCAGGGAGAAAGTTATTTTTACAGTCAAAATGGAAACATCAAGAAAAAACTTAATTAATCCTCAAATACCTCAGTTTAATGGGAAAAGTTATGATTATTGGGCTATTACATTGAACTTTTTTTTATTCTCAAGATATTTAGGATTTGGTGGAGAACAGGTGCCGAGTAGATGCAACAACATACAATGCCTTGTCACAAGAAGAAAAGGATTTATTGAGGGACAATAGGAAGAAGGATTCAAAAGCCCTTTTCTACATTTTTCAAGCAGTTCCTGAAAGTATTTTCCCAAGGATGATAGTAGCAACAAAGTCCAATCAACCATGGGATATCCTTGAGAGAGCCTACCAAGGAATGGAAAAAGTAAAGACATCAGAGCTACGAATGCTAAGGAGATATTTTGAGACAAATTGGATGAAAGAGTCTCAGAATATACACTCATTTTTCACATAAGTAATTGGACAAATCAAGTCTCATCGTGAAACACTTAAGAAGAAGGATAGTTGAGAAAAATTTGAGGAGTTTACCATCAAGATTTGATTTCATTGTTGTGGCCATAGAAGAGAGAAAGAATCTCCCACAAGTTTAAGGTGATGAGGTTCATGCATCACTGGTTTCTGATGAAAATAGATTGAATATAGCAACAAACTCCTTGTTGGAACATGCTTTCAAGACACAAGTTTTAACTAGTCAAGTTAGAGGCACAAGAGGATCAAATGCTAGAGGAAGAGGTAGAAGCCCACAAAGAGGTGGAATAGACAACCCTTCAAGCTCAAGTGGAAGGGGCAGCAATAAAAATCCAAGTCAAGTTCCAAGCCAAAATCAAGCACAAGGTCAAAGGTATTATAAATCTCAAGCTAAATGCCATTATTCCAAGAAGTATGGACATTATGCTAATGAATTAAGAAAGAAACAACATGATCTTAGCAACAATCAAATGAAAATTTCACAAAATAAAATCACAACCAAGATAGTATGTTCTTAGCTTGTAATGTCGGACAAGAAAAACAAAAGGATGCATGGCTTCTAGATTCAGGGTGCAACAATCACATGTCATGGAATATAGAAATATTTTCCAATCTAGATGAAAGCTTGAAATATGAAGTGACATTAGGGATTGATAACAAAGTCTCTTTCATGGGAAAAGGAAGAGTCAACATTCTAATAAAGAAGGGGGAGAAGAAGTACATTTCAGATATTTATTGTCCCTAGTTCGAAGGATAACCTTATAAGCATTGGAAAACTCATGAGAAAGGGCTACAATGTCTTTTTCAAAAATGGAGAGTGCACAATTTTGGTTCTCCAAGCAAACAATTGATTGTAAAAGTTCAGATGACAAGCAATAGAATGTTTCCCATAAATATAAAACCATATTTGAAGGAAGAAGTTGTGCTAGCATAACTGTCAATGAATTCACAAGAGGATGAAAGAAAAATTGCAGTTGTCATGCAAATAAACTTTCAAGCATAAATCCAAGATGAAAACTGGTTATGGAATTTGAGGTTTGGTCATCTTAATTTTGGAGGTTTGAATTTGCTGCATAGAAAATACGTGGTGAAGGGATTTCCACGCATAGAAAAATCAGACAACTTATGTGAAGGATGCATCTTGGGAAAAAAAAATAGAGAATCATTTCCGGCTAGAAAGTTAATAAGGGAAAAGGCACCCTTGGAGATTGTACATTCATATTTATGTGAACCAATGTAGACACCATCAATTGGTTGAAACTATTATTTCTTGACTTTCATAGATGACTACACAAGGAAGACATGGGTCTACTTCCTAAAACCTAAAAGTGAAGTGTTTGAGCACTTCCACCAATACAAATCTCTTGTTGAGAAGCAAAGCTGACACTACAAAAAAGTTTTGAGCACTAACAGAGGTGGCAAATACATATCAAATGAATTCATTTGTTTTTGCAGAGAGCATGGAATTCACAATCAATTTACAACAAGGTATACACCTTAAAAAAATGGTATCGCGGAAAGGAAAAATTGGACCATTATGGAAATGGAAAGGAGTATGTTGAAGACAAAGCATTTCCGAAATGACTATTAGGCTAAAGTTGTAGCTTGAGCAACATATATCATTAACAGGTGTCCAACCAAAAGTGTTAATAATATGGTTCCTGAAGAGACATGTTGTGGAAGAAAGCATAGTGTCACTCACATGAGAGTGTTTGGATGTGTGTCTTATGCACATGTCCTAAATGAATTAAGGAAGCATTTGGAAAGCAAGGGGGAGAAATGCATATTTTTTGGATATAATGATGAACCCAAGGCATACAAGATCTACAATCCATTAACCAAGAAGGGCGTAATCAACAAAGATGTACATTTCACAAAAGAGGAAGCATGTGATGGAAGTTTGGAGAAGACAATCAATGGGAAAACATGTATACCACAGAAAGACAAAGAGGAATTGACCGCAACAAGTAATTCCTCAATGGTGACTCCTCTTACTCCTATTCAATCTTAACAAAGCATTCAACATGTGACACCAACAATAAATAATAGCACAATGTCATGCAGTCAAGAAAATACTAGAAACCCACAAATATTCGCAAGAATAAAAAGACACAAATTCGGAAATTTAAGTGAAATTTATGAGCAAAATGAAGTTGATATTAGTGCAGGTATGAATTCCTTATTTGCATTATTTTTTCATGTAGAGGACATAATCCATTTTGAGGATGTAGTCAAAGAAGAAAATTGGGTAGCGACAATGGATGAAGAAACAGAAGTAATAGAAAAGAATGACACATGGGAGTTAGTGGAACTTTCGCAAGGAAAAGAATTCATTGCAGTGAAGTGGGTCTATAAGACCAAGAGCAATTGAAAGGCATAAATCAAGGCTAGTTGCGAAAGGATATAAGCAGCAACATGGAAGAGATTATGCCAAGACATTCACACCATTTGCAAGGATGAAGACAGTGTGCACAGTGTTGTCAATTTCCGCAAAACGTAAATGTAAAGTGTATCAAATGGATGTAAAGTTGACGTTCTTGAAGGGAGTGCTAAAATAGGAAGTGTATGTTGCACAACCACCTAGTTATGAGGTAAAAGGCCAAGAAAACAAGGTCTATAGATTGAATAAAGGTCTTTATAGGCTGAAGCAAGGACTGTGGATGGTATAGTAGAAAAGATATTTACTTGATGGACATGGCCTTGAAAAATGTGATGGCGAGGCTACTCTCTACATCAAAAAAAGTGGTGGTAAGCTTCTTATTGTTTTTTTTTTTTTTGTAAATTAGGCTACTTCTATTATTATACAAAAGGTAACAAAACGATTACAACGAGGCTTGCCTCAAAATTCACCATGCTGAGATGGATTTAACACAACTGGACACCTGACCTTGATAACCAGAAGACCAACATTTGTCCCAGACCAAAACTGGAGAACCCACAGACTGCCAAAAAACCATAACCAACTGAGAGACGGACTCAATGACCCCTACCTTGCTTACAAACACTGACTTTAACCCAACAGTGTAGCAGATGAAAATAAAACAGCGTACATAGGCACGCTTGAAAGCCGCGTTTGACCCAAAAAGAGCTGAGCACAGCTTCAGCTTTGCGGAAAAAACCCCACTGAAAAGACAGATAACAAGAAATATCAGATATACTTCATGGAGACACCAGAACCACCACCCTTGCTCTCTGGAGATCTGCTTAAGCATCCACAGAAGTGGAGGGCTGCTCTTCCACCACCCTGCAACCGTATTGATCCGACGCACTTGAGTCCGTGTAGGGTGCATCATCTTTCACTGGCTCACTTGGTCCTGCCACTGCCACCGCACCCGAGGCTTCCGCAGGCTGAGCTCTTTGACATAGGATTGGAGACGGAGACCTTCGTTCCGCAGGGCGTTCTGGTGGAACTGCATGTCGCATTTCTCAATTCGCATCGAGACATAGTATGTTGCATTGTCCAATAAACAAGGGAAGCTGAACCGGGTTGAGGGATGCGAGCTATGCCCACAGACATCAGCACACGCACGCCCCCTGCCTCACCCACGGCCTCGCCTTGCGACCCTTGAATCAATTTCATCTGATGAAGAATCCGTGGAGTGCGAGGAGCGCTGAGGAATGGCTCTGCCTCTCGCGCCTCCCCGAGACCCGCCTCTACGGCTGCGGAGACGAAGCCGTTCTCACGGCATACTACAATGAAGCTGGAGGGAAAATGACTCAGAGAAGCTAGAGCGGAAATGACACAGAGAAGTTGGAGCGGAAATGACACAGAGAAGCTGGAGTGGCAATGACACAGAGAACTGTGGCTGCACAGAGACGGTGCAGGGGACCCAGAATTGATGCCCAAAGGCTTGAAAACTGGTAGAGGTACTAAGAGCAGGAGAAACCCAACAGTGAAAACACTCAGGGGCACTACAAGCATGAAATTGACCAGAGAGAACACCCAGAATCGACCAAACCAGAGCTTAAGAGCACAAAGATGACATACACTGTGGACCAGACACTCAGAGGATGAGACGAAAGCCTTCAGAGACGAGGGCTGAGGTCTGAACCTCCAAGATCTCCTCCAGACCCCAGGAATCAACAACAAGTCACAACAACGAAATCCCCAAAGCAAAACAACATACAAAGCTTGAAGGAGAAAGTGAATTACCAGCACCAGCTCGCAGTAATTATACTGCACGGCACCTCCTTCGTCCATGTGCGAACTAATGCAAGTGACCTGCAACCCGAAGGCCGACGAAAGTGCAATCGAGCGAGAGAAGCTGCTGTGGGTGGCTGCCTTAACTGTGATATAAGTGCTCTCCTCCATGCGAACTTTGATTTTATTCCATGCCCGCTATGGTTTTATTACTGGCTTTAACTGCAGAGGACAGATGGCGGGACTGGGCTGCCACTTGCCCAGTGGGGATCCTGCCTCTGTACCTTCCCACTTAATTAGCACCCGCAGCCGGAAGTTGCAGATCTTAAAGCACCAGGGAGTGGCAATCCTGTTGAAGTTGTATGTCCCCTGCATCATGGAGAGTGCCTGAGTAGTGAGGATGTTGTGTATCTACCCCTTGGTTGGCCAATCTATCTGCAACCCGGTTGGTCGTTCGTCTAACATGCTTGAACAGGATGCTGTTGGGGCGTCGAAGCCGTTCCTCCAGTGTTTCTAGCCTACTGAGGAGCCTCCAGCTGGAAGCTATTGGATGTTGTGGTTCCTGCTTGAATTCTAATGGCCACATTGATAAGGATCAGGGAATCTCCTTCCACCTCCAATGAATAAAAATTATGTTGATCAGCCAAGCAAATTCCTTTCCATAAGCCTTCCAATTCCGCAGCATTGTTGGTGTTTCTGCCTAGCGAACCATAGTAAATGTGCTTAACCGATCCTTTGTCATTTCTGATTACTCCTCCATATCCTGTCGGGCCAGGATTTCCTTTAGCTGCCCCATCAAAATTCAATTTGAAAGTTGAGCTGGCTGGGGGGGGCCATTGAGAAGGGGAGGTGGATTTGGGAGTAGTTTTGGAATGGTTTTGCAGAGAATAGGGTATGTTTAGATTCCAGGAATTCCAAATGGTCTGTTCTTGGGGGGAAGTTGGCCAGTCAGCTTCTAGCCAAGGTCGGAGCCCCAACGTTTCTTGGAGGTTCTGCTTTAAGAGGAGCCAGAGGATTTCTACGGATCGTCTACTATTGTTGAAGACCCTGTTGTTTCGTTCCTTCCATACGATCCAATAGAGAAACCCTGGAATGAGATTCCATAAAGAATTCAGAATGGGGCTTTGATAAGGGTGCTTGGGCCATGTTCTGAGAGTGGAAGCGATGTCTTCCTGCCGGATCCTTGTTCTGTTGTTGCATTGGTTCACTTTCTCCCATAGCTGAGTAGCTAGGGGGCAGGATTCCATTAGATGCATGATGGTTTCCGAGTGGGCGGTGCAGTTGGGGCATCTTGAGGGACCTATGAAGCCTCTCCTTTGTAGATTATCCCAAGTTAAGATGTGTTTCTTGCTTAAGATCCATAGGAAGGTTGATACCTTGGGCCATAATCTTGATTGCCAGATGTGATTCCATAGCTGATCCTTTTCTGTATGGCTATGATCATATCGAATTGTGTAGGCTTCCTTGGTGGTGAAGATTCCTTTAGAAGTATGGCCCCACCTTAGTTTGTCTTGCTGATTCGAAAGCTTGATTTGTCTTTGACTGAGTTCCTGATCTATGTCGTCATAAGTCTCTCCATGCCAGTCTGTTTTCTAGGAGCTTGCAGGTTTCCATTGTTGGAAGTCTTGAAGCGCTTGCTGCTGCCAGTACTGGGAGACCTTGTTGAGATTGGATTGCTGCAAATGGTTCTGCCAGAGAGGTTTGTGAAAGATCGAGGCCAGTTTTGGTAGTTGCTGCCACGAGTCCTCCCATAACCTTGCTGATTTCCTCGAGTGAATCTCCCAAAAACTGTACTCTTGGATGAATGCACAGTGAATTTTTGCCGAGTTCCATATCATGGAGCCTGAGGTGCTCGAACTAATTCTGATGAGCTCGTCCCATTGGCTTCCGGGTGCATACTTGGCTTGCCAGAGCTTTGCCCAAGGGATGTGCGGCTTCACTAGCCAGTTCCACCATATTTTTACTCCTATAGTGCAGTTGCTTTGTAAGGGATCCCATAATCCTAGACCGCCATTGGATTTCATTTGGCAAACCTCTGTCCACTTGACGAGAGCCCATTTCCTGTTGAGTCTTGTGGATCCCCAGAGAAAACTCCTTTGAAGGTTACGAATGGCTTTGAGCACCCATTTTGGAGATGCCAATATGGAGAAGAGATACAAAGGCATTGCTTGGAGGACTGATTTGATCAAAATGAGCCGGCTGGCGATGTTGAGCGATCTATAGGTCCAAGAGGAGAGTCTAGCTTCCAGTTTATCTAGCAGCGTATTCCAGGAAGCATGCTTCAGGGCAAAAGCCATGAGGGGAGCTCCAAGGTATTTGGATGGCAACGCCGCAATTGGGAAGCCAAGAATACGAGAAATGTTGCGTTGAGTGGAAATAGGGGTGTTGAAGAAAAATACCTGGGATTTGTTAGCATTGGTCGAAGTTCCAGAGGCTTCAGAGAAGAGAGAGAGCAGGGCTTGAAAGGCTCTGGCTTCTTGAGAAGAAGGATGGCCAAAAAGCATTGTGTCATCCATGAATTGTTGATGAGATAAGGGATGAAGACCATGAATTGCTATGCCTTTGATTTCCTAAGAGGAGACAGCGTGGTGGAGAAGGCGACTGAGCCCTTCCGCCATAAGAATAAAAATGAATGGGGAGAGGGGATCCCCTTGACGAATACCTCTCGACGGACGGAAGGGTGTAGACGGAGAGCCATTGAGGAGAACCGAGAAGCAGGGAGAGTTAATGAGGTTCAAGATCTAGCGGGTCCATGTAGCATTGAATCCGAAGGCTAACATCATTTGATGGATATATTCCTAGCTGAGATTGTCGAAGGCTTTGGAGAGATCAAGCTTCATGATCATTCCTGGTTTTTTGAGAATTTTTAAAGAGTGTATCACTTCGTTAGAAATGATGATGCCATCCATAATTTGACGCCCCTCGACGTAGCCTGTTTGCTCCGGAAGGATGAGAAGAGGAAGAAGAGGTTTGAGCCTATTAGCCACTACTTTGGAGATGAGCTTATAGATGACATTACAAAGGGCAATCGACTTGAATTTGTCTGGTGTATTTGCTTCTTCGCCTTTGGGGACCAGAGCAATGAAGGTGGAATTAAGAGAGGGAAGGACATAGTGCATAGAACAAGATTCTTCCACTAATTCGAGCACTTCAGTGCTGATCATATCCCAGAATTCATGAAAGAAATAGGAGGTGAAACCATCAGGTCCAGGAACCTTACCATCTTTGAGTTGGGCCATTGCTTCTTCTACTTCCTGCAAGGAGACTTGTTTTAGGAGATTTTGATTTTGATCTTCCGTGATTATCTTGGGGATATGTTGCGTGACCGATCTTATGGCTGGTGCTCTGCTACATGTTTGCTCTTTGAGTGCTTCCTGGAAGTATTCTTTGAATTCCTTTTCCACATATTCATGTTTTTCTATTCTTTCCCCTTGACTGTTGTTGATGAAGGCAATGTTGTTATGCATACGTTGTTGAATGGTGGATCGATGAAATAATTTTGTATTCTTTTCCCCTTCCTTTAGCCACCTGATTCTAGATTTTTGGCGCCAGAGGATCTCCTCCTGTAACCTTCGAGCTTCTAGTTCTGTCCAGAGGGACTGCTCCTTGTCTGCTAATTCTTCTGTTCTTCCTTCCAATATGATGGTTTGTTGAAGAGAACTCATATTCTGCTCCAATCTTTTCAGCGCTTCCAAGATATCACCAAATTGTGATTTGTTCCACGCCTTAATCACTTGCTTGAGGTGTCTGAGCTTTTGTTGAAATTGGAACATTTTGGCGCCTACTGGGGGGATGAATGACTGCCACACTACTTGCACCGTTTCTTTGAATGCTGGGTGAGTGAACCAGAAGGACTCGAAGTGGAATGGACGATTGCATTATTTACCTGGATGCGTCCATTGGAGCATGATGGGCCGATTATCAGAGCCTCCTTGTGGGAGTATGGAGGCATGAAAATCTCCTCCCATATGTATGGCGTTATCTGAAATGAGAAATCGATCCAGCCTGGACGCGATGTGATGAATTCCTTCACATTTGTTTGTCCAGGTGAACATGTCATTTGAGGTTTGCATATCTATGAGCTGATTACTTTGAATGAACTCTTTGAGTCCTATGCTATCCTCCTCTAACCTCAAGCACCCTCCCTTTTTTTCCTTTAAATTGGTGATGATGTTGAAATCTCCCCCGCTTATCCATAGAGGGTACTGTCTGTTTGCATTGATTGTTGTTAGTGCTTCCAACACCTCTAATTTTTGCTATAAATCTTGCGGAAAATAGGTGTTGGTGAGTAAGCCATGCAACTCTGTCCCTAGGAGATGAAATGTAGCTTGGATGAAATTATGGGAGGCGTGAAAATCTTGAAGTGTAAGGATCTCCAGATTCCAGACTATTGCAAGTCCTCCTGAGGCTCCTACCGCATCCACTAAAACGGATCTACTTCCGTTCCAAGCTTTTTTGAGGATCCTTTCAAGGGAGACATTTGTACTTTTTATTTCCTGTAGAAAAACAATGGCTGCTTTCTCTGACTGAATCATATTTTTTAGCATTCTGTGTTGTGAGGGGCTATTGAGCCCTCTCATGTTCCATGAGATGAGCTTCATGAGGAACAATGGGATTGGGGCTTGTAGAACTTCGTCAGCTTTGGGAATCTCCCCGATTCCATTAAGATTTCGCCTAGGATGATCGTTCTTTGCAGATCAGTTTTATGTCCTCTTTTCTTTGTTTCTTTGAGGATTTTCTTTCCGTCCCATGGACTGCTTGCTTGTATGCCCAAACATTTACTGTGTTGCACTTTGATGAGAACCCCTTCTAGCCGGTCTATTTCCGAGGGAGGTATGTTGTTGTATTCTTTTTGCTTGCATGTTGTTTCTAGTTTGAGAATATCCAAGCCATCTAGACTCACAGTTTCTAGATCTTCCTCCATTATTATAGGGATGTTCTGGGGATCCTCTGTGCTACCATCTTGCAGGCTCAAAACTAAGGCTGCATCAAGGTCCATTGCAGAGGGTTGCAGGTCCACTTCTGAAGCCGGAAATTTCGATTCTGAAGAGAGAGGGACTCCTTTGGGCGAGGAGGAAGAGGGATCCATTGGAGATTTGGGATGCTGGGGTTCTGAAGGGTGAGTTGGGGAGGCTTGAGAGTCATTCAAAGGCTTATCTGAGGTGTCTTGAGGGGTGAGGATTTGAAAGCGGTTTTGGGATTCAGTCGTCTTGGAGCTGGAGGGAGCTGTCGAGTGCTTTTTGGCATGCCTTCGGCGAGTGGTCACTTTTGTAAAGCCTTCTGAGTCTTTAGGAGCTTCATTGGTATCAGGTTTGATCTAAATGTTCAAGGGGCACTCCCTAAAGAGATGACCATGTTCATGGCATTTGTGGCATCGAAAAGGGATGTGTTCATAGTCTAATGGTTGATTCCACTCAAAATCATCATGAAAGAGACTTACCGAGTCTGAAAGGGTTTTTTTCAGTTGCATCTGGACGCAGATCCTAGCGTAGGAGGTTAATCTTCTATTCTTGGTCTCCTCTGCCACTTTGATGAAGGTGCCAATGCTGTCGCCAATGTCCTTTAATGTTTCTTCTCTCCAGTATTCTGAAGGCAGGGAATACATACGGATCCATACTTGCGCATGACTTAGATCCTCTGTATCTGGATTGAATCTAGGCTTCCAATCTCGGAGGAAAAGACCCAAGGAGTTGAAGAAGTACGGGCCACCTTCAAAGATTCTTTTCTTATCCTCCAAGCAATAGAATATTGTTGTAAAGAAGCCTTTGGGGCCTAATAGAAGGGAGACCTGTCCTTTGGGCTTCCATTTGGAGGTGATCCACCCGTGTAGGGATTTTTCAGTAGGCCAGAAGCCAAGAAATTTTCCTATCAGAGCATGGTCCTTCAGGTATTGTATTTCTCCATTGATTCGATGGCTGGGCAGCTCCAATTTGATTCGTTCTGTGGCCTTTGGAATACAGGTAGTTGAGGTCACCTTTGGCTGTGACGCCTCCGTCTCAGTATCTTCTTTTTCCTGCGTGTCTAGAATCTCCACTGTTGCATCATTCTGTGCTGGGCTCTGATCACAGCCAGAGTTGTTGCCAGTTGAAAACAGGGGTACTGAGAAGGCTGTAAAGTCCGTTGGTCGTGATGATGGAGGAGGGGGGGGGGGGGGACTGGCCCCACCCCTCCCGCTGGGCGGGTCATAATGAACTAAAAACCAAACGCTCGTGGACTGGACGGCCAGAGGCACTGTGCAGATAGGTGATGCGAAGGTTGCAGGGGCGCAGGTCTAAACATCTTCTACAGAGGTCAGAGCGCAGTGGCTAGTTGGTGCTAGGGCAACGATGTGTTAAAGTATGTTGCATATTACATGAAGTTAAATGTTCGAAAAATGGTAAGCTTCTTATTGTTGTTTTATATGTAGATGATTTGATTTTTATGGGGAATGATGATCTCCTCATTGCTAATTTCAAAGAAGTCATGAAAGGTGAGTTTGAAATGACAGACTTGGGGTTGTTAAGGTATTTTTTGGGCATAGAAGTGAAACACACATAAAATGGTGTTTTTATTTCTCAAGAAAAGTATGTATAAGACATTTTGGAGAGTTTTAATATGAAGAAAAAGCAACTTGTGCCAACTCCAACTATCATGGGGTTGAAATTGAGAAAAGAATATTGCAGCAATGATGCCAATCTGACATTATACAAAAGTATGGTTGGCATCTTGATGTATTTGATAGAAACTAGGCATGATATAATGTGTGCAGTGAGCCTGGTTTCAAGGTTCATGGAAATACCCAAGAAAACACATTAGCAAGAAGCCAAAATGATTTTAAGATGTATCAATGGGACAAAGGAATATGGTATTTTATACACTACTGCAAATGATTTTAGGCTGGTTGGTTACACTAACCGTGACTAGCCAGGAAGTATTGATGACAGAAAGAGCACGTCAGGATATGTTTTTCATTTGGGTTTGAGAGTCATTTCATGAGACTCCAAGAAGAAACCAATAGTGTCATTGTTGACAAGTTGAATATGTCGCAACAACAATAGTAGCATGTCGAATGTTGAGGGATTTATGGAAGGAAAAAGAAGGAATGACAACTATTTATTGCGATAACAATTCTGCAATTGTACTGTCAAGGAATTCTATTTTTCACAAGAGGAGAAATCAAATTGGCACTAAATATAATTTTATTAGAGAATTGATTAATAATGGTGAAATTGTGTTGTAGCATTGTAGGTTGCAAGATCAGTGTGATGACATCTTCATAAAGCCATTAGCAAGTGATAATTTTGTCCATTTGAGAGATTTCTTGGGAATTATTAGTGGGAGTGGTTGTGACTAAGAGGGAGTGTTGAAGAATTGCTCCCAATCACCGCGTTAAATAAATTGACAACATCCATCCTTGTGGTACAGAAGTAAATCAAGCAAGTATATTTTTATTACAGGTTGTGGATTTTGTTTGCACTTAAATAAATTTCTAAATGGTCCAGACTTTAATTCTACAACCAATATATATGACTCCTCAACATCTACAAGTCCATCATTTAATGCAAGGTTGGTAAAACTTATGGTTGAGACTTTAATTCTATAACTAATATATGTGACTCCTCAACATCTACAAGTCCATATTTTTCGAGACTTTTATTTCACAACTAATATATATGACTCGGCAACATCTACAAGTCCATATTTTTTGTACTTTTATTCCACAACTAATATATATGACTCCTCAACATCTACAAGTCCATACCTTTTTTTTTGTACAATCTCCCATCCTATGTTTTAATACTTTGACTTGTCATGAATTAATGTGTTAAAAAATGTATGTTTGAATATACAAGTATCTTGAAGTCTTTTTTTAGTTATGTAGGTATGAGAAGCCTAGAGAGAAAATCGTGGAGCGATTTTTGGTGGGTGCGTAAAACAACCATTTAATATGTCTTACAATGTGTTACCCAAGAAATAGAGATGAGTAAATCTCTGTAAAAATTCCTTGTTTTATATGGCGAAAGCCTCCATATAATAAAGTGAATTTATTTCCATGTATTCTAAAACATAATAAAAAATTATATTTTTGTTGCACCTTTTCATTCTGTTTTACTCTATTTTGTTTTGTGTAAAATTATTGAGATTTTAACTCTGTCTTAGTTGCGCAAGTAAAATTGTGAATTAAGCTCTATGACATTGTCTCGAGGAGACCCTCTGCCTGAAATTATAGTCTCGAAGACCTTAGCTCTCTCTTGGCTCTTTCTCCTAGGCTCTTTGAAACCTCCTCGGATCCTGTAACTCAACCTTGGCGCTGATATTAATATGTTGAAAAGGCAAAGGAAGAAAGCACAAAATTCAAACACACAAACATGAGCTACTACTCAATTACTTTATTATTCATGAACTTGATTCACATACACATCTACCCTAGTTATTTTTCTTGTATTTAGCTTATTACAATGACCCAGCCACAGGTATATAAACACCAAAATTACTAAATATGGAATCATGCAAATGCTACCTAGACTTGTATTTTCTCTTTCTAATTACTTCATGCAAACTCACACTTGACTAGTTCACACTTGACTTTCTTTTCTTAATTTAACTTGGCTCTCAATAATGGGAGTAATTACTATTTCTAACAGATTAGGCATGTGAATATGATTTGGATAAAAATTAGAGAATGGTCCATACACATCCCAGGTGTTGTAAAAGCAGATTATGCTAGGTCCATTTGATGTTGAAACTGTGATAATATTTACATTAGAAGTTGCATCCATGACATGAATAGTTGAAAATAATTTAGGTATAGGTTGAAGGTACCCACTTATTATCATGTCAAGCCCTATCTTTTGAAATGATACATCTATCAAACTGAATGCTTGTGTCATTTCCACCATCCCTAGTTCACCAACCAGAAATAAACTAGTTACTCCTATAATATTAGGGTGAAAAAATGCAATTTCCTTGTGAATAACACCAAAATAAATAGGCGAGGCTAATAAATCCTCTCCACTCTCCCTTATTACAAAAATAAATCCTCTGTCATAGTATTAATTCATGACGTCTCTTGGTGTTAGAATTTCCAATTCTATAACTTCCACACCTCTCATTGTGAGTCTCTTTGAAAGTCTCTAAGAGCTCCCCTTTGTGTCATCGGTTATGTCAAGAATAGAAAAAGAAAACAAGGCTATGTGAAAATGCATCATTGATACTAACATTCTATGCCCTCTCTCTTGATGAATGAAAAAGCTAGATGTCTTTGGGAATGATGGTCACTCTCTTCGTGTGGACGACATGACGATTAGTATCTTCAAAGATCCTAACCAGATAAACCTTTGTCACAAGTGGATCATTCTCTTATCAATACTTGTATTATATTTATTTATATATTAACAACCAAAATGAACTGAGCTAGTTCGAATCCACTCATGTTTAAAAAACATTATTTTGGATTCTATGGAGGTCCATTGGAGAAGCTATTTGATTGAAGCACTATTCTCTCATAGTTGGAATGACTTTGCCACATGTTCCTCATTGATTAAAATATAATCACTATTGAACAAAAAATTGAGGAAAAAACGGAAAATCTAGGGAATAAAGCTATAATTGGCTAAAGGTGATGGACACATTCATTCGTTCATGTTTTATAGAGCAATGGTTGCATGACCTAGTTTGCAGATGGGATTCAATTCATTAACCCCTAGTATACCATTATTATGGGGTTGAACTCACTCTTAGTGTGGGTAACCCACTTAGGATTTTCCCAAATCAAATTACAATGTAGCAATACCTGATGACTAGAACCTAAAATCCATCTCAAAGTCCTTGGTGATCTCCCACACTAGGAACTAGAATGGTAGCTTCCTTACTAGCACCTGTGTGAGATTTGAGAAGAAAAAAAAACTAGAGGAAAATACTTTCATTCTGATCAAATGTTAATGTATCTTAAACAAATATGGCCCAGTTGCTTGACCTCACAAAGATCCTCCAATATGCAAAAAATTTGATACTACCATGGTCATCTTGTTTAGAATGGGCCTACTACACAAGACCATTCGCAACAAACCCCCAAGATGAAAATACCAACAAACATAGTAGAATCATAGAAATCTTTTGGGACTTGGATAAAAGGCCATCCAACAACATCCCCTCGCTCAATTCCTTCGACAAAGCCTTCAGATTCATCATTCAAATGGTTGCCTTCACCAACCCCACACTTTTAGCTTTGTCTTTCCATGGGTTCAAATCGAGAGGCAACCAAAAAAACAAAAAACCTTGATATACTGGAGGCTAGGTGCATAATACAACCAAAGGAACCCTACATCTTGGAATTTTGTGTCAAGTTCAAAGCGCATGTTAAATTTCAAAAGAAATTCAAGCAATTGCATTCGAGACAGCAGCGCTAGTGACTAAGGCATCTAGATTCCTTGAAAGGGAAGAACAAAGGAACTTTTAGGGCTAAAATAGTACCCAAACATGAGAAATTAAGTAAGTGGATGGCAAGGCTTTCGTGCGGGAGGTGGGAAATTAGGTTGGAGGGGTGATTAAGAGAGAATGGTTTTGGGTCATCATTGCATTTGATGAACCTCAAGCGGCTAACATTTGCACTGAAAAACGAACATATTATGGACTGCATGGACAATGTTCTTAATTGTTTGTGTCTTTCTCGAATAATACTGATTTTGTGGATTTTTTAAAGGTGGTGAGGGGGAGGAGCTTGACGACCGATGTTGTGGGTTTTAATACAGGGGGATTGGTTATCAAAAAGGGAGAGGGGAAGGTTCATTTCCATAGGTTGAAGGTTAGATTGCGGATAATGAATTTATTTTGTGGTCACCGACTTAATCTCATGGCCTCTGCACAACCAAAGGACCGTAAGCGGAATTAACATCGTGAAATAGGAAGCTTAATTTTTGTTTAAGGTAGATAAGATTGCACGTTGGCCTCATGCAAAGTCTTGGTCCACATGAGGTCTAATGCTAGTTATTTTTTCATTTTATTTTATTTCTTTATTATATTTTTTTTTATAGATATTTTATTTTATTTTTATATTATTTTAAAAATAACATAAAGAAAAATATTATTTATTATTGATGGTATTAAATAGTTATATTTATTTTATATTATTTTAAAAAATAATATTTATTTATTTATTTATTGTATAAATAGTTATATTAACGAGCCTAATATTTTCTCGTATTTTTAACTAAATTTTATTAACTTAATTAATTAGTTGGTTATTATCTATCTATATATATACTTAAAACTAATCAAATTAATTTAGGTTAATAAATATAACTAAATAAAGATTAATATATAATAGTTAGAACCTTATGTTAAATATCTTAAAGTTTACGATTTATTTAATTAATTAAGGATGTTAGAGGGGTGAAATTTGATGCTAGGAAGACATTAGGTTGATTAATTGGGCATCATAGTGCTTTCTCAGACACTGATGGAGAGGATTTAGTAGATCCATGAGTATATGCTCAATGTTAGTAATGTTTCTTTTTACAAGCTTAGTTAAAAGAAATAATAAGAACCTTGTACCACGCATGGAAAGGGAAAGTCATCACTAGGAAGTGTAGGAAACCACCATCACATTTATGCAGTAGTTGATAACCATCAAGATGAATAGCAATCCACTATGGTGGAAGCTTCAGGTATGATAAATCAAATAAGGGTTAAAATCATGTTTGATTATGTTGTTACAGATAGTCTCATTTCACCATTTGTATTAGAAAATGTGGGTTGGAATCCCATAAGCACGATGAATTTAAATAAATCAAGATGGATTCTAGGGTAAAACACGTGGTAGAACCTAGTGTTTAACAATGTTCATGAACCTTGAAGTATGTACAACTAAGTTGAAGGAAAATGTCACTAGCCTAAGAATATACAATGTAATTATCATAATGGATTGGCTAAAAGTTCATCGAGCTTTGGTGGAATGATTCAGAAACAAAATGATTTATTTAGATGATGAAGGAAAATCAATTGATATCTATGTGATAAAGAGGTAAGTGTCCCCACAATTCAATTGAATGATGCAAGAAAAATGTTGCCTTAGCAAGGGTAATAAATTATATGTGGTTGAGGCCATAAGTGATAAGAAGGGACCCTCCCTTAATCAACAACCATTTCTATCATAATTTTAGGATTTTTTCCCTAAAGAGTTTATAAAATTACTGAATAAGAGGGAGATCAATTTCACAATTGACCAAAAACATGGTGTGAATCCAATATCGAAGAAACCCTATAATATGACAACTCCAAAACTTTATGAGTTGTAAATGAAATTGAAATAGTTGTTAGACTTGGGACTTCTTAGACCTATCATTTCACCTTGGGGTGTGCTAGTAAGAAAATTTAAAGAAGAAAGATGGTTTATTAAGATTGTGCATAGATTACATGGAATTGAATCCAACTACAGTAAACAATAGGTAGTCAATACCTAGAATTGATGATCTCTATGATAAAATGGAGGGAGAAATAGTTTTCTCAAAAATCAATTTGTGATTTGAAAATCACCAAGGATCAAGGAAGCTAACATAAAAAAAAAAAATTCCTTTCAAACTAGGTTTGAGAATGATGAGCTCACAGTAGTGTTATTTGGTTTGAAAAATGCACTTACAGTGTTCATGAGCCTCATGAATGGATTGTTCTAGAAGTTTATGTTGAAAAATGCAGCAAGAAATTCTCAGTTTAATTTTGCCTTGATTAAATTGAGAAAATTCAAATTTCCACATCGATAGACAACTTGGATGCAGTTAACTTGTGTAACATGGCTTGTGTCACCCAATTTACTCAGTAAATTCAAGTTGGAGGAGTTAGATTTTAGTTAAGCATGTGTGATTTCTAATTTCTAACAATCAAGGTCAGTTATTTCAAGTTGTTTTCAGTTTAACTAGTTCTAACTATTGGAGGAACTAGTGGAAGGTCATTTGTGCATTGAGACTTCAGTCGAACTCAGTGATCATCCAGTTTATCAATCAATCAACCAAAAATAGCTAGTTGTATGCAGAAAATTTGAGTTCCCCAACTGTGGTGGAGATTCCAAGGTAGTGTAACATCAGTTGTAGACTAGTCTTAAGTGTACAGGTGTTTCATGCATTTAGATGATCAACTTTGGGAATTGTGCAATCAATTTTAGAAATTTCCTAAACAAAAGGGACCTAATTTCTCAAGGAATTACACAAGGAAATAGGGGCTCAAGCAGAGGCAAGAATTGACAAAGTCTGATTTAAAGCTTCTCGGTGTGCAGAGAGAAAGGTTATTCACTTACAAGTTGCTCTCAATTGAGCAAATCAATTGTATTACATCTCTACCCATCATATTAATGCAAGTAGGCATAGGGGTTTTTAGTAGTTTTATTTCCCCTGGAAAAATATTGTGTGCATGTGTGCTATTTCTCACTACATGTTTGTGATTGATGTTCTAAATTATGATTTTAATTTTGAAGAGTAGTAGAGTAAGATTTTTTGTTGTGATTTATATTAAAACTTCATGAGTAGTTGCAAATCTACATGATAATTTCTACATGGTATCGGAGTAGGATGCACATTAGAACAAGAATTTTGGACTTGTTTTTCAGAAGGTTTGAATTTGTAGTTCAGTGTAGCGGGATCTCTTCAGAGTTGGGAGAATGACCTTTAATGGACTGAGATTAGAGTATTCCTTGGAAGGAAGCTCAAATTTCATTCCATGGAAGGATCACATGGAGGTAGTGTTGGATGATAACGTATTTCTAGAATACATCAAGAGAGATGTTGCAAAACCAACAAAATATGCTGCTTAGAACCTAGCCCAATGGAAGAAATATGTAGCCAAGGAAAGGAGAATAATCTTGGATAGAATGGGAGACCACATTGTCACAAATATGCATGGGAAAGAAACTCCTTATGCAATATGGCAAGCACTAACAGATTGTTCTAGAATAGCAACGACCATACGAAACTATTGCTCAAGGATAAACTTCGAAATATCAAGATGCAAAAGAATGACATTATTCAACAATATTTGAGTAGGTTCACACAAGTTTGTGCTGAACTTGCAGGAGTTGGTGTTATTGTTTCAGATGATGAATTGACATCCCTAGCCCTTCTAGGCCTCCCCAAGAGCTGACATAGCTACCAAGATTCAGTGAGCGGGAGGGAGAAACTACTGAATTGGGAACACTTATGGTCTAATTTGGTATAGGAGGAAATAGAGTAGAATATTAGAGATGGAAATTCATCCAAGGGCAAGGATGAAGAAAAATTTTCATTGGTTGGAAAAGGAAAGAAAGGAAAAAGGAATAAATCTCAAACCAAACCAGAATCCAACCAAGGGGGAAGAAGAAAGATTTTTCCAAAATTAAATCCTTCAATTGTCATGAATTTGGAAACTATGTCATGAAGCGTCCATAGAGAAAGTCAAGCAATAAGACCCCAAGAGGAGGAGGAGGTGAAGCTTTGGCTTCACAATTAAAACTTGGCTTCACTCTTATCGCATGCATGGTCCACATAGTGATCGGGAGCATGTGGTACCTAGACTATGGTGCCTCATTCCACATGATAAGGTGTAGAGACATTTTTAGTGACCTAGAGGATAAAAATCTCCAAATGAACAATGAGTTTGGGTATGACGGAAGGTACAACATGATTGAGATTGGTACAGTCACCTTTTAGAGGGAGTCAGTCTCCCCTCTCAGACTCAAGGATGTTGTTGTATCTTTTTCTACCACTAGGAGCATAAGTACTTCAGGAGATAGAAAATATTCCCAGAGACAACCTTTGGGTTGATTGTAGATCGGTGCCTAGGACATCTTAAGAGAGTGCTTGACAGATTTCAAAGTAGAGGCTTGCAACACTTCATTTATGTCACACAAATAAAAATGAATTTGTCTAGAACCATTCTTAAATATACCAGCATGAATGCAATTGATATACAAGAGTACTTAGGAAATAATCTTTGATTTAAGGTGGCCAAATAAGGTCTAGAGCTTGCAGTGATTTAGTGGTTAAAACATATGTAAATTGAGGGAGATAATAGAGAAGGCATCTTTCATATAGGGCTTAAGACATAATAATCCTATATATCAAGACTCAGAGAGAAGCAGGAAAGAGTGGATGCCATGAACTACTGAGATGCATGGGGCACTTTTTAAAGACTTGATTTCCACCTTGAAATGGGCATTATCCACCATCATTTTTTATTTAAATGAATATGTATATGAAGGGAACATAGCTAGCTACTACTATGACATGCAATATATGAAGAATTAAAAACATATATGTAAAAAAGAGAGAGAATAACATACTGCAATCCAAATCAGTTGGAATCACCATAAACTTTGTATTAATCTCTTCAGGAAAACCATAATACAACAAGCTTCAAGAAGGTCTTTATGAAATAGGAAAGGTCTCGTGGAAGAGTCATCTTTCCCAAAATTCTGAACCTTTCTTAAGTGTTTCTTTCTTCCTTTTATAAGGGGAGAGGGAACTAGGAAATTAGTTACAAAAATATCCCAGGCCCGAGCATCCAAATGTTTGTAAGACTAGCTGTGTCAGCATGTAGGCTCCATCACCTTCAATTATTACAATAGAAATATGTTGATCGCTAAAACAAAACAGATTAACAAAACAACTGAATAAAAAAACATGTGAAACTGAAATGATGGTTGAACACATATTTCATTAAATTTGGAAGTAAATAGTGGATCTAGAATTTCAAAATAACCAAAAAGCTCAATTCTAGTGATGTCCTTGTAATAAAATATTTCCAATTTTAATGAAATATGTGTTGTTTGCGAAAATATCCCCTTGGCACTTCCTCAGATGGCCTCTAATCTAGCTAGGTTTTTGTTGTTTCATGCCCCACATGCTCCAAGTTGGTTCCCTGTTGCTTTTGGTCTCAAACAAACTTCAATTCTTTATCTACAGGAACCTGGAAGTGGTTCCACACAATGGCCATGATATATCCTAAACATTGTCGCCAACTAATATGTCCCTCTAGCCTTGATGTAGAATACTATTGGGTCCATGAAATGCATTATTATACTATGATAAGGTGATATCAGGGATTCTCCAATTTAAGTCCTTTATACTGTAAATGTTGCAATACAACAGATTCTTATCCCTTTAGGCCCCTTTGGCTTTGAGCCCTTTCAGTACTTTATGATTTAAAGACCGTGGGCTTATGCCACTTTATACTGTGTTGGGTGTGCGAATAGTCGAGACGGGGGACAATTATTTGGAATACAACATCACTGATGGTCCCCATGTTTAACACATGGGACCATATTCTTGAGAGTATGGGGCTTTTCTAATATCGCAATCAACAATTTCATGAAACTGCCTTTGGTGGCCGCCCTCTAGAATTTTTTATCATTGAACGTCGATCACCTTTTGTTTTTTAGCTCTTGGTTCTTTTTCTTTTCCCATGACCCTGGGCTAGCCACTGTATCGAAGCCCCTTTAGTGGTGGATCTGTTTTTGAGGTTTCACTAGGAGCGACAATGCTTATCCTCAGATCGTCGATGTGACGTCATCCTCTATCACGTGTCACCTTGTGAGTGGTGACATGTGTCACCCTGTTTTGGCCCCTTATGACCCTAAAGACACCGAATTTTCAATCCACGTGTCCACTGTACCACCATGTCATGCTGGCATTAGCTGCCCCGTGTCCCTTATCAGAACCAACCCTATGCTTCCAAGTGTCTTATATGGGAACCAATCATGTGTAGCCATGTTTCATTTGTTGGATCCAATAATGTTCAGCCACATGGCCCCCTCGAGGAGAGAGAAAATATCAACCCTCTTCTTGTTTGAATTTGATTTCCTTTACTAAATGTTTTAAGGCATTCTCACTGCTTTAATGCTAGAGGCTCAAATCCTGGTGAATTTAATCGAAATCGGAACTCTATGCGATATCGCAACTTTGAAAGGGTGTCAAGTCTTTGATTGCCAATTGCGATGCGTCGATATCTTTATTCGCCGACACCTTGAACCTCCGATGTGTGGGATCACTAATCACATATTGGCGAAATGCTTCCATTGTTGCCTTGCACCCTGGACCTTTGTCCACCAATATGCAGGTTCTCCAATTGGACCCACTTGGAATATCGTAATCGACACTTTATGACTGGTGCCATTGGTATGACTTCCAAAAACTTGTGATCATCGATTGTCGATTACCTCTTCTGCTTAGCCCTTGACTCCTTTCTCTTCTTGTGACCATGCGCCAGCTCCCATATCGGATCGCCCCAATCCAAGGTTCACTATCAAAGAATTCCTTTTGATGCACAATATGTTGCTACCTTCGATCGATGATTGTTGATTGGTGACATCATCACTGCCATGTGTCACTTCCTGAGTTGTGACACATGTCACCTAGATATGCCTCCATAAGACATTGAAAATGCCATAAAGCATGCCACGTTTCCTCCATACTACCATGTGTCACCTATTGGAGTTAGTCCTATGCATCCGCATGTCCAGTTTAAGGAGAGAGAAAAGGCCCATCTACCCTTGGTTTTACATTGAATTCCTTTATCACATTTTTCAAGGAAACTCCCGTCATTTTACCCTGTCAACTTGTTTTTCCCCGATCTCTAATCTTCGATTACAGGATTTTACCTTAAGGCGTTTTCTTCATGGCTTCCAATTTTCAAGGGCAATTTCGATCTATTATAAATTCTAAATATGGGGTCCATTTGAGGAGTTCCATATACCGTTGGAAAGCTAATTCAAAGAACTATAGATTGGAGGGTGTCCAATTTAGCTTTGCATGCTTATGTGGTTTAGAATATGGCTGCTAAACTCTCTTCTCTTTTGCATCTTTTAGACAACAAAAAATAAATAATGCAAAGGGTGACAACATTGGCTCCACCTGGGGACACTGTCTTGCTTGCAAGGTGTTAAGAACCTACAGACTAGTATCCTTCTATTTATTGGGCATGGATTCATTTTATTCATGCATATAAAAATAAAAAACAGGAATATAAAGAACTGAAAGCATTACTGATATTTTACAATAGCTCATTGATATGTACAATGGGCGAGAATTGAACCTCTTAATGCTGGAAATAAAGCTTGAGGAATTTCCCATTTACAGGAAGCTCAAGCATGTCACCCTCCAAGTTCTCCAGCATAAAAGTATTTTTTTTCTTTAGCCTCATTAATCTTGAAGGGTCCAGATCATAAGGAATAAAATTTACCAGGTTTCCCTTTGTCTTAACCTTAGGACTAGATATCCTGGTTGAAGAGGGATGTCCCTAGTTTTCTTATCAAACATGGCCTTCGTCTTTTGCAGGTATTTGTCTAATCAATGATTTAGCTATTCTCGGGTCTCCTAGAGCTCCACCACTTGATGTATCCTTCTAGTTAGGGAGTTGAGTTCTTCTTTTGCATCTTGCACCATCTTAGCCACTGGCATAGAAAATTGAATAGGGAATACAACAACTTTTCCATAAACCAACTTGAAAGGGGATTTACCTATGGATCTTTCTGGAGTGGCCCTGTTTTCCAATAGTGCGAATTTAAGTTGAGAATCCCAGTTCCTCTAACTTTTTGCAATTTTCTTCTTTAGGATTCTCACCACCTTTTTGTTTGAATACTCAGCCAACCCATTTCCTTGAGGATAGTAAGTAGTGGAGTGACCAACTATGATGTTGAATTTCTGATGAAAAGTGTAGAATTTTGTAGACTTAAATACCTGGGAATTATCAATCACAATATTTACAGGACATCAAAACCAGGCCAAGATATTCTCCTCTAAAAATTTTACTACCATTGTGTCAGTTGCATTCTTGGCTGGGATTACTTCTACCCACTTGGTGAAATAGTCTATCGCTGTGAGGATCCACTTGTGTTGGCCACTGGAGGGAGGATTTATCACTTCGATGAAGTTTAATCCCCATTGTATGAAGGGTTCTTCTACAATAACAGGGATCAAGGGGTGTGGAGCTAATTTTTTATTTTCAACAGAAACTTGACACTACTGACAAGAGCTATAATAAGAATGAACATCTCCAAATAGCGTGGGAAAATAGAACCCTTCTTTTAGTACCTTATACATAATGGTCATCTAGCTGTAGTGCCCCCCACAAATGCCACTATGGAATTCCTCCATCACTCATTGAGTTTTAGTATCCACCAAACACAACAGAGGAATCCCCACCAGGTCTTTTGAGTACAATTGCCCTTTAGATATAATGAACTTCTGGGCTTAGGACCTCAACACTCTATACATGGAATTTTCCAACTCTTTTGGGCATCTTAAAAAAAACAAATAGTGAGTGACATTTTGATACTAGGCCAAAGTTTCATATTTGACATGAATCTTTTGGACTACAGTTTTTATCAGGGATTGTGCCCCCTCTTCACCTTCTTTTGTTAAAAAATTGATCCCTAGTGCTTGATAATTTGACCCTAATAGGATTTTGGCCAATCCTTGTCCTTTAATGATCTTAGTGGGTCTTACCTCCATGTCGTACTCCTGGATTTTTTAAATCCACTTACCCCTTTTACCATAGTTGTCTCCTTGTACCAAGGTTTCGTTCATTGTTGTTGTTGGGACACAAGCCACGATGCTTGAGTGTAATACATAAACTCTAAAATCATTCAAAGCTTTGACTAGAGCATATGCCTCTTTTTCCAATATATTATACTTTAGTTCAACATCTTGAATCACCTAGTTGAAGAAAGCTATGGGCTGCTCATGGCCTTCCTTATTTTTTTGAAGTAACATTGCATCTACAATATGGGTGGAGGCAAAAGAAAATATATAAAATGGCCTTGAATATTCTGGGATGGCTAGCACTGAATCCTTTGCAAAATATCTTTTGATTCGAGAGAAGGATTCTCGAGAATCTGGGCTCCACATTACTTCATTCTTTTTATTTAACATTTCAGTAATGACTTTCACTATTTCAGCGTAGTTAGGTACAAGCCTTCTCAAGAAATTAATCCTCCCCAAGAAGACTTGGACCTCCTTCTTATTCCGTGGCAAGGAAATTTGACTAATAGCCTCCACTAGCTTAGGATCTATCTTTACCCCTTCTGGTGCCACGATGTGCCCCAATAAATTTCCTTCGCTCAAAGTGAACTGGGATTTCTTGGGATTTAAGGACAGTCCATACTTTCTTCACTTTTCAAAGGTAAGTTTTAGATGTTCGATTTGTTCCTCATTTGTTTTGAAGAAAATAGTGATGTCATCCAAATAAACCACCACAAACCTGTCCTTTTCCCCACAAATTCTATATCCATTTCCCTCTTGAATGTTTCTCCTATGTTTATTAAGACAAAATGAATCCTTGTGTTTATGAAAGTCCCCCATGGAGTGGTGAATGTAGTTTCATTTTTATCCTTAGGTTGTAATACAACTTGGTTATACCCTGAAAATCCATTCATCATTGACACCCTAGCATAACCAACTACCTTCTGTAAAATGTGGCCCATTTTAGGAAATAGTAGTTGTCCTTAAAAGAAACTTTGTTCAGGCTCCTGAAATCTACAGACAATCTGTTTTCTCCATTCTTCTTTCTAACAAGAACTACATTGGCAACCCATTCTGAGTATCTCAGTGGTACAATGATCTTAGCTTGAAGAAACTTCTTCACTTCCTTCTCAATGGATGGAAATAGAAGTGGGTTAATCTGTCTGAGCTTTTTCTTACATGGTTTCATACCATTCTTCAAAGGGATCGTATGTTGTATAATATCTACATCAAAAAATTTCAAATCATAATAAGACCAAGCAAAAACATCTTTACAGGCTTTAAGGAGATTTAAGTACCTTTTTTTGTAGTGTTGAGGGACCTTTGTTGACATCTTGATCAACCTGGGTTCATCCTCTGCACCTATGTTGCAATCTTCCACAAGTTCCTCAGCGTCTTGTTCAATAGGTTTAACAGTCACATCATTTGATTTGAAAATCCTCTCCAAAGGAACTAGTACTCATGGGATAGCATTTCCCTTCAGCTGTAGAACTTTGTGTCTCGTGATACTTTCCTCCCATGTAGTTGTTTATTCTTAAGTGAATTCTTCCTCCTCTTGATCAATCACAGAGTTTGAGAATTCCTCAATGACCTCCATGAATCACTTTCTTTTCTCATCATCCTCAAAAACTTGCAAGTGTTTCACATTGTTAGGCATCGAGGGTCTTTGTCTGACTTAAATTTCATATCTAATCAGAGGATTTTTGGGTGGCTTGAAGTTGTTGGTAGCTATAGCTAAACAATAGCGATTATGTTTCCTTCTCTTTGCAAGAATTGGACATTAAATGCCAAGAAGAAGTTTTCGATCAAGTCCCAAACTTTATTTATATAGGCCCTCAGCCGAGGGTTCTTGGTTTGGAATTGATATTTGATCTGATTGAATACCAATTCGAAATCTCCAAATATGGTCAGGTAGTCAATATTTAGATTCTTTGTCACTTGTAGGCCCAACAATAGTGATTCATATTCTTCCACATTGTTGGTGGCCTCATAATCCAATTAGAAAGAAAGCGGAATTAAGTTGCCTTTTGGGGATATCAATAATACTCCTACCCCATTTCCTTCTTTTAAATTTTCCCCATCAAAATACAACTTACATACCTTGCTACTTTCTTTGAGTTGTTAGTCCGATTGAACCACAGGTTGTATCTGTGTTCTTGCTAGGATGGATTCATCTTCTTTCAACACAAAGTAGGAGATGTCTTTCTCTATCTCGTACAAAGGTGCATTGTCAGAGAAATCAACTCTGCTGAATGTTTTGATGAATCTGGATTCTCTATAGGGCCTCCTTTCCTCCCCACCAAATATAGGGATGGTGGCATAAGTCAGATCCAACTTGATAAACCCTCCAATATTAGATCCTCAAGACCTGGAAATCGACATACCAAACCGAGATGAGATTTTAGCAACTATTATAGCCATTACCACACTCTTTGTTCGAACTTGGGCAAAATTAACCACCAGTTATTTGATCATTCCTAAGAATTTGACTCTCGTAGAGTAAAAAGAATAGAGATACTTATAGGGTCTCGTTATCTCTAGACCCAACTGTTGCATTACAGATATTGGAATCAAATTAAGAGAAGCCTTGAAGTCTAACATGCAATTGTGAGGAAATAGGTCATGTACTACCAGAGTGACATAAAAAGGTGGGGTGGAAAGGTCTTGCTCCTCAAGATGTGGTCCGAAGACTATTGAAGGCCTTTATTCCTATAGGTTTAGATTGTTAAGGGGTTGGATTGAAGTGGAAGGAAATAGACACTGAGAGACTTGGGCCTTGTAAGTGGGATGTTTCAAGAGCTCATACAATGGGACTGGGATCTTGACATTTTGAAGTTCTTTCTAGTGTTTAGAGAGTGCATGGCCTTTTTCTCCCATTCTAGTTTCTATAGGCTCCTTTTATCTTTTATGAATAGGTTTCGTGGTAGGAGGTGACTTACCTTCTTTAATGACTTCAGGATGATAGATATTTGGATCAGAGGACTCTTTATTTCTTGAGATAGTTGGGTCTATATGTCTATTTCACTTGTCAATAGACTTAGGGGGCTCTTGGGAATGATTACCTTCATTTTGATCTGGTGTTCTTGATCTCTTTCTAGATGATCGTAGATCATACTTATTATGTAGCTGAGCTTGCATGAAGTCAATGAACTATTTACAATAATCAATGATCTCCTCATCATCTAGTGTGGCATGAAGCTCTTCTTGCTCTTCATATGTTTTGAGTTCTTGTTCCCCATCAGAGATAGAGGAGTACAAGTTTCCCTTAAAATTGTTCGCATCCTGTGATGGTTCCTCCAGATCATATTCGCTGTACAATGGAGGATGAATATAATCTTGTTTCTCTTTCCTTTCCATTTGCATTAACTATAGGCAAGGCCTTCTATATTGGGGATTGTATCCCCTATTGGTAGTTGGGAATTTCTGTCTCTGAAGGCTTTTATTCTCCATCTCTATCCTTTTCAGTTTGTTGGATAATTTCTTTATCAAATTATCCATTTCCTCTACCCTATATTCTTGGAATTATCTTCCACTTGAGGAAGGCGTCTCCTCCTTTCCATTTTTCTTCTCTCCCAGATTGGATTTGCCTCCAAACTTTCTGGTCAAGGTATAATTTTCTTCTACCTCGAGAGCATTAGCTTGAATTTGATCTAAGGAAGGAGACTTCCTTTCTCTCAGTGTGAAACCAAATTCTTAATTAAAAGCCCCCAAAAAGACTACTTTGGCAACAACCTATGGGGGTTTAATTTCAGCAAGAGGACTATTATATAGTTTATTAAATATTTTAATAAAATCAGAGATATCCTCACCATATTTCTTCTTGATAGCATTAAAATCTGTGAAGATGTATCCATGTCTCTCTTCTCTTCCCACTTCTGCATAAACGAATTCTCCATCTTGTCCCGAGTGGTAATAGAATTGTTGGGAAAGGATTTGAACCACTTCCTGACTTCTCTGTGGAAGGATTAGATGAAGAGTCTCAACACTACATAATGATGCTCTAGATTCTAATTCTTTACAAAGGCACCAAATATCTCTATGCGTGTCTGTGTTGTGATGTCAATATCTTCATTATACTTGGGTAAGATCTTCATATACTCTTGTGGCATTTCATTTAGGGGTTGAGACATGTTTAAGGGGGAATGCTTGTTTAACAAGAATCTCAGGAAAACCATTTGGATTAGAGGTGGAGGTGCTACTTGAATTACTAGAGGAGCTTAAGGGATAAACAAAGGTAAGACAATAGACTGACATTGGAATGAGGAATTGTTCACACTATGGGCAGGGCTTCTTTGGAGTGTGTCTTTTATTTCCTCAACTTCTTCTTTGACCTCTATGGATTCAGTACTAAACAAATGACTTCCTTCTAGAGGATATACCAAAATTCTAGGAGGAAGTTCAGAACAATGGATTACTGCCCTCTATGAACTGGATGCAAATGTTTCAACAAATGAAGAGATAGTCACATGAGTATTTGGAGTCTTTTCTTTCCAAATACTTCTAGAGATTATTCTTTCTGGGTCGGATATGGAGAGATTACTTTGATGTGAGATATATGAGAAAGTATGGGGTCTCTGATAAGCAAGAATGATTAGCTAGAATTTTAGACAATGGGGTCACCAATGTATTTATCATAATATTGAAACAATGGAGTCACCAAGGTATTTAACATAATATTGAAATAGTGGAGACTCCAAGGTGAGAGATATTCAACCCACATTTCCCTTTCTCACATAATAGAGGGAATGTAGAGATTTTTCATACCCAGGGAAAAGTATTTCACAATTTCGTTCCCTGACAATGACGCCAAAAAGATGTTGTATCTTTTTCTAGCACTAAGAGCACATGTACTTCAGGAGATAGAAAATATTCCTAGAGACATCCTCTGGGTTGATTGTAGACTAGTGCCTAGGAAACCTTAAGAGAGTGCTCTGATAGATTTCAAAGTAGAGGCTTGCAACACTTCAGTTATGTCACACAAATATGAATGAATTTGATCTAGAACCATTCATAAAGATACCAACTGGGATGTAGTTGATATACAAGAGTACTTAGGAAATAATATTTGATTTAAGGTATCCAAATAAGGTCTAGATCTTGCAATGATTTAGTGGTTAAAACATATGTAAATGGAGGGAGATAATAGGGGAGGAATCTATCATATAGGGCTTAAGACATAAGAATCCTATAAATCAAGAATCAGATAGAAATGGGAAAGAGAGGATGCTATGAACTGCTGAGATGCATGGAGTGATTTTTAAAGACTTGATTTCCACCTTGAAATAGGCATTATCCACTAGCGTTTCCAATTTAAATGAAAATGTATCTAAAGGGAAACATAACTAGCTACTACTATGACATGAAATCTGTGAAGAATTAACAACATATATGAAAAACAAAGAGAGAAGAACATACTACAATCCAAATCAGTTGGAATCAGCATAAGCTTTGTATTAATCTCTTTAGGAAAACCAGAATATAACAAGCTTCAATAAGGCCTTTATGAAAGAAGGAAAGCTCCTGTAGAAGATTCATCTTTCGCAAAATTTTGACATTTCTTAAGTGTTTCTTCCTTCCTTTTATAAGGAGAGGGAGAACTAGGAAATTATTTACAAAAATATCTTGGGCCTAAGCATCTAGTTTTCTGCATGACTAGTTGTCTTAGCATGTAGGCACTATCTCCTTCAATTATTACAATAGAAAGATGTTGTTTATTAAAATAAAAAATACTAATAAAAAAAATAAATAACAAAACATGTGAAACTGAAATGATGGTTTGTGAAAATATATCCTTGTCACTTCCTCGAATGGCCTTTGGTCTAGCCATGTTTTTTTCTGCATCATGCTCACACACTCCATGTTGGTTCCCTCTCTCTTTCAGTCTCAAACAAAATTCAATTCCTTACTTACAGTAACCCAGAAGTGGTTTCACACAGTGGCCATGATATATCCTGAAAATTGTCGCCAACTCATTTGTCCATCTAGCCTTCATGTAGAACACTATCGGGGCCATGAAATGCATTGTTATAATTTCAATAAGGTGATATCAAGGATTCTCCAATATAATCCCTTTATACTATAAATGTTGCAATAAAACAAATTCTTATCCCTTTATGCCCATTTGCCTTTGAGTCCTTTCAATACTTTACACTTTAAAGACCATGGGCTTATGCCACTTTATACTATGTTGGGCATGTGAATAGTCAGGGCAGGGGCCGATTCTTTAGAATACAACATCATTGATGGTCCCCATGTTTAACATGTGGGACCACATGCTTGAGAACCTAGGGCATTTTTAATATCTCAATTGGAGATTTCATGACACTACCTTTGGTGGCCACCCTCTAGAATTTTCCATTGTCGAATGCCGATCATCTTTTTCTTTTCAGATCTTGGTTCTTCTGCTTTTCTTGAGATTACGGGCCAGCCCCTATGTCAGAGCCCCTTTATTGACAGATCGCAATCATAGGTTTCACTAGGAGAAAAAATTCCCCTCTTCCAATCGCTGATGTGACATCATCCTCTGACATGTGTTACCTTGTGAGTGGTAACATGTGTCATCTTGTTTGGCCCCTTATGACCCTCAAAACTCCTAATTTTCCTACCATGTGTCCAACATACCATTGCATCATCTGACCTGTGTCCCTTATTGGAACCAACCATATGTTGGCAAGTGTCATGTATCAAAACCAATCATGTGTAGCCATGTTTCATTTATCGGATCCAATGATGTTCATCCATGTGGGCCCCTCGAGGAGAGAGAAAAGGTCAGCCCTCTTCTAATTTTTTGACTGATTTACTTTTCTAAATGTTTCAAGGCATTCCCGACGCTTTAGCGCTAGAGGCTCAAATCTCAATGAATGTAATTGAAATTGGAACTCTATGCGATATCGCAAATTTGAAAGGGTTTCACCTATTTAATTGTCGATTGCGATGCAACGATCTCTTAATGCTCCACTACCTTGGACCTTTGATGTGCGGGATCTCTAATCGCATATCAGCAAAATGCTTCGGCTGTTGCATTGCACCCTGGACCTCTGATCACCAATATGCAAGATCGTTGATTGCACCCACTTGGAATATCAAAATCCACACTTTTTGACATGTTCCATTGGTATTGCCTCCAAAAACATGTGATCACTGATTGGCGATCACCTCTTCTGCTTAGCACTTGATTCCTTGCTCTTCTTGTGACCATGGGCTAGCTCCCATATCAGAGCCCCCAAGTGGAGGTTCACTAACAATGAATTCCTTTTGATGCACAATACGTTGCTACGATTGATCGTCGATTGCCAAATGGTGACATCCCCACTACCACATGTCGCTTCCTAAGTGTTAACACGTGTCACCGATATATGCCTCCATATGACCGTAAAAATTCCATATCAACATGCCACGCATCCTCAATACTGCCATGTGTCACCTATCGGAGCTAATCCTATGCAGCCACATATCTAGTGCGAGGAGAGAGAAAAGGCCCATCCACCCTTGATTTTGCATTGAATTCTTTTATCACATTTTTCGAGGCAAATCTCGAAGTTTTACCCTATCGACCCATTTTCCCCCACAATTTATTTGTAGTGGTTGATTCACATACCGTCGGGACCTCCAATCTCCGATTGCGAGATTTTCCCTTAAGGCATTTTCTTCACTGCTTCCAGTTTTCAAGGGAAACTTCGATCTGCTATAAGTTTTGACTTTGGGTTCCATTTAAGGAGTTCCATATACTATTGGAAATTTAATTCTGAGAACTATCCATTAGAGTGGATATGATTTTTATTTGAGTTCTTCTGTGGTTTGTAAGATGGCTATAAACCTCTCTACATGTTTTCATCCTTTAGACAAAAAACAACAAAAAATGCAGAGGGTGACAATAGATGTCATGTTCTTTCTAGGCCTAAAGGAAAATATCATCTCTATTGCAGTTTGGAAGACCATGGTTATGATGTGATCTTTATGATGTGATCTTTATCAAAGGGAAATCATTCCTGAGACAAATAGCCACAGGTCAGGGGAACCAGATTAGGGTTCGTGTGAATAACCTTTATAAGCTAGATGTGGAAGATTGTGTTGCATTAAGCACTAAGGAAGAGAAAGTGCAAAGTTGTGATGTTAGTGAACTTTGGAAGATAATAATTGGCCATTTTCATCATGGTGCCTTGAATAATATACAGCAAATAACCATTTTCCTCCCCAAAGGAGCACTTGAGTAGCAATATGTATGTAAAGGATGTTCTTTGGGGAAGTACACAAAATCCACATTCCATGATCGAGACAAAAAAGCACATGCAATCTTGGAACATATCTACTATGATGTCTATGGACATTTCTCGATAGCCTCCATAACCAAGCACAAATATTGTTTCATTTTCATTGATGACTTCTCAAGGAAGTGTTAGATCTTCTTCATGTAGAAGAAAGATGAGACATTCTCAAATTTCATAGAATTCAAGGCACCAGTTGAGAAATAAACTAGCAAGAAGGTGAAGGCTCTCAGGAGCAATAATGGAGGTGAGCATGTTTCAAATGAATTAAAAAAATTATATGTGAAATAAGGCATTTGAAGAAAGTTGACAGCACCCTACAACCCACAATAGAATGGGGTGGATGAGACAAATAATCGTATTATTGTGGGAGCTGCAAAGGATATGTTGCATGACCAAAGTATACCTATACATTTGTGGGCTGAGGCATGAAACACAATAGTCTATTTGAAGAACTAGAGTCCTCATCAAATTCTTGGTATGATTACACTGAAGGAGGATTTCTCAGGGAGGAAGTCAGATGTATCACACTTCAGGATTTTTGGAGCCTTTGTTTACTACCATGTTTCCAAAGAATCAAGGAACAATTTTGATCCAACACTGTTGACACCTAATCCTTGCAATTGGATGAATTCATGTAAATAATTAAATTAGAAATATGAACAGACATCGGGAGATGAACTTAACAGTCTCTCCCTCATGTATATAACAAAGACCTACCTGATGGAATAGAACACACAAATCATTTTTGCCTTATGGAGTTACTGCCTAGCCTGACATGGTATCAGAGCCAGCTCCTTTTTTAGCTCTTATGTCCCTTGTAACTCCTTAGTTTGTTCTCCATATAGCTGTGCTGCTCCTCCATATAATTGTCTGCTCCTCTGTTGTCCATATAATTCAGTGCCTGTAAAACCTGTCTGCTACACTGCCTACATTCTCCTCTGGCTCTATGGACTGTACATAAACGCTTCATAACCGTTAGTGTTAGTGGTAGGCGTCCTTGAATCACTATACGCCTCCCTAATCCATGTTGACAGAATTAGCGTCGAACCTAAATCGGTTCCGCTGGAAAGACTGAACCCCATTTCCATAACCTAGTTGCAGCTTGAAACAGTCCACCACGGCCGAGTGCTCTACAGTACTCACTGCGTTGATGCCTTCACAATGTTGCAGCATCATGACTGTGCCTAAGGATAATAATGGCCTTGTTGTAGCGGTCTACACTCAGTTTTGAGAAGACAAGCAGCCTGACAATGTATTTTCGGATTTAGCAATCACTCGATGGCATGACTTGAACCCGACGTGAAGAGTTGAATGTTGGACATTTATAGAATTGAACGTTGGATGCTGAAGACTTGTGCTGGAAGAGTTGAACGTTGGAAATTGATAGAGTTGAATGCTGGACGATGATAGAGTTGAATGCTGGAAGAGTTGAACAGTGATACAAAGTGATGCTCCATATACGCAGTCGATTGGCTCGGAAAGGGCTATTTTTTTTATAATCTTTACTCTTTCGAATAACTACTCCAGCATTTTCTTTTAACACTCGATGATAGAACGCTGCTTTGAAGTTTTTCAAATTACGATTGTTGGTTTTTGTCTGAGGGGCAGAAGAGGGATACCCAAGTTGTGTTACCACTACACCATGCGGGTAACCCACGACCTCATCTTTGACAGCACACTGTTTCACTTACTTAGTGCCAGGGTTCCGAGCTCATGCGTGGAGGCACCATGAAACACTTTGAAGCGAAAATTTTGATGATGCCTTTTTTTTATATTAGAGTTTCACTATAAACACATGCTTTGAAGTTCGATTGGCTTTCATAATTAGTTACATTTTGTGGGCCTCATCTATTCAAATTTCCAAGGATGTATCAAAGCTCAGGGTCTCTTATTGGGAATATAGACTCGTTTTCTCATTTTCATGTGAGTGCACCAATCGAGAATGCCAACTGCGCCTTACAATCCACACTCACCGCCCCTTGGTGATTGAGAAGATGTAAATATACCTTTGTTGGAGCATTATCTAGTTGAATACACTGTGCAGTTTTATATATTTACGAAATTTGTGTATTGACACTATATTTTTCTTTCCCATTAAGAGTAAAATTTTGTAGCAGAAGTATTTTTTTGTTACAGTATGCATTCAAGAGGAAAAGGAAGATATTTCAGAGGTAGGGGGGGTAGACACCCTCAAGGAGAAAAGGTAGATTTGCACTGCAAGCTACCATGGACAAAATTGAGCAGCAAAGAAACCAATAGAAAGGTAAAACTGATGATATAGACAAAGGTAAAGCACCTGAATCCACTCACTATGTTGTGGCACAATGTAACATTGGAGTAAATGAATATTTATTTAATGCTTCACTTACTTCTTGGAAAAATCACTGGTTGCTTGATTCAGGAGCAACCTGCCACATGACTCATAGAAAATATTTTTTTGAAGATTTCATTGACAATGTTGATGGAGCAGTATAATTTGCAGACCAATCAAAAATCAAGCCATCAGGGCTTGGCATAGTCTAGCTTAAACTGCCTAGTCTTCCATAATTTCTTCTGCATCATGTTCTATATTTCCCACAACTTAAGAGAAACTTGTTGTCCTTGGTCCACATCCGCCAGCAAGGTCACTCAATTCATATGTTTGATGGCAAGATTGAGGTAAGAAAAGCATCTGACCACTCACTTGTCATGAGGGGAATAGAAGAAGAAGGGCTTCTCAAGCTGCAAGGAACCTCTGCTCGTGCACAACATTTCTCATACAATTCTTATCATGAAGAAGGTACACTTCCATCAAGTTTATTATGGCATGCTAGATTTGGACATTTGAACTATGACAGTCTCCGCTTGTTGAAGAAAAATGGTGTTGCTGGTTTGCCTACAATTCCTAGGAAACTTAAGCAATGTGATGCTTGCATTCTAGGAAAGCATAGCAAACAATATTTTCATGATTCACATTAAAGAGCACATAGAAAAATTGAACTCATTCATTCAGATTTATGTGGTCCAATGCCTGTTCCTTCTACAAATGGAAATAAATATATCATGACATTTATTGATGACTACACCAGAATGTGTTGGGCTTATTTATTGAAGAACAAATCTGATGCTTTTCAAACATTCAAGAATTTTCATAAATGGATTGAAAATGATGCACAATCTCATATTGGGTCTATTCGCACTGATAATGGAAAAGAATACACATCAAATGAAATTGAAAACTATCTTCGCCAACATGGGATCAAACATCAAACAATTGTGCCTTATAATCCCCAACAGAATGGTGTAGCTGAAAGAATGAATAGGACAATCTTAAATATGGTACGATCCATGCTCTTCTTCAAAATGTAAAGATAATGTTTTGGGCTGATGCTGTTCTATGTGCTGCATATATAAAGAATAGATGTCCATCTAATGCTATAAGAAACAAGACTCCATATGAAATGTGGTATGGACATGTTCCTTCGGTAAAGCATCTCAGGGTCTTTGGTCCCACCTGTTATGCCTTGATACCAAAGGTACATAGAAACAAACTTGGTGCTAGAAGTCGTAAGTGTATCATTCTGGGGTATTCAAACACCTCCAAAGCATACTGTCTCTATGATGAAGTAAATAAAAAGTTTGTTGTATTTAGAGATGTAATTTTTCTTGAATCATCCAAAACTGACAATGTTGTTGAGCAGCAACTTGATCGCTTCGATAGATTCACAAAAGCAAAATCATTTCAAGAATTTGATAATCAGATTCCACATCTTGAAGGGGGGATTCCTATACTAGATCAACATGTGGAATCTTCTTCTGAAGAACACTCTCCCCCGCATGAAACTCCAACAACGGATGATGCTTTAAGTGACGTAATTGATAGAATTGGGAGACTCAATCTTGATTCAGTCCCAACTCAATCAACAGAGCAGCCTGGACCATCTCAGAAAGGTCCCCCAAAGTGGCTGACAAAGACACTTGAAAGTGTTCATCCTGATGAAATTGGAAAAATAGGAACTAGAAATGCAAATCGACAAAATGGAGGTGATGTAGATGACTCTAATTCACCTGTTGATATGGATGTTTCTTATGATTGTGAATTGAACTTGTCTACAGATTTTGAACCAACTTCCTCTAAAGAAGCTGCTTCTCATGATGAATGGAAAGAAGCAATGCAAAAGGAGTATGATGCCCTCATAAAGAACGACACTTGGAAGTTGGTTGATCCTCCATTTGGAAACAAACCAATTGGCTGCAAGTGGGTCTACAAGAACAAGTACAAAGTTGATGGCTCACTTGACAAGCACAAAGCTAGGC
>APFE030952983.1:4885-19086 GCA_000404065.3 Pinus taeda | reverse complement strand
TTATATTTATTTGATATGCACTATCATGACACGACGTAAGGTGCAAATTGCAAGAAAAATGACTTCCTAACTAAATTATTTGATGAAAAACATCTAAGCCAATGTTGTAATGTGGTCCATGATAGGGTGTTGACCCTAGTCCTTGAGTAGTGGTGGAGTAATTTTCCACCATGTAACCTCCAATCCTAGAATCATGGGAGGTCAATGATGGGCATGCTTCCCTAAATGTGCGATGATGATTACCAGTTACTTGTTGCATAAGTTAGCTCGATATAGTCGAATCTTCCACCATTTTGGTTATATATTTTATTAGATTACTATAGACGATGCCATAGTATATTGAAATAGAGGATAGATATGATGGGAGCATACTTATGTTCGGGAGGTGTTCAAAGGTTGAAATGCACTACCTATGGTCTCGAGGGGATATCTTCAGTATGATGTCCCAATTATACTTCACATTGTTTCAGATGAGAGACCCATCTAGAATGTTAGTCCAATTCATAGGGGCTTCATTGGGGCAGAAATACCATACCATGCATATTCATATTTGGGGATATATATTGAGGAAAACTTGATATAATAAATTGAACATATAATAGGGGGTAAAGGTTTTTTATATTGGCAGGTATAAAAAATGGAGCTCAAAGTTAGTGAAAAAATATAAATGGGTATAAAAAATGCTAATGAAAAAATGGATACCTACAACATCTAGTGAAATTATGGGTTTTTTAAATTGGGAAGGTGTATTGGGTTCATATTGGTAGGGGGATAAATACAATTATTTTTAGAGGTGTTTTCCAATATGTAGTCAAAATAAGGGTTTTGTTTAGTATGGCACGAATTCACATGATATGTCCTAGGTTCATGGAGTGAAGCCCTTGTGGCTCGAATAACATACTGTGTTGTGTGAAAATTATATTTTGGACAAATGCAACAAGGACACGGAAATCCAAATAAGGCCCTTGATGGGATACAAGTGAAAGAAACTTTACAAACATACCTTAATTAAATAATACAATGGAAATTAGAACATATCTATAAGTGAGTACGAATCTCAAATAAAGAATGTTAGTAGTCTTTAATTAATATGCATGTATACATAAATATACAATCTATTTACTATAAAATAATATGTAATTGATAACCAACATGAAAGCCTGTAGAAATAAATAAGTTATTCCTAGAAAGGTAGAAGTTTTCAGTTAACAAAATAGTTCATTAACCTTCAATAAGTGCACAATAATCACATACCGTCAAACAATAATAAGTAATAGTCTTACAACATTCAATAACAAGTGATATAAAAAATCTTGGCATGGCCCAAAATCTTTTGAGTATTATTTCTAAAAGCACAATCACACAATATCTCGAAGAGACCCAATAATGGGAATACAAAACTTGAGACTTTATCTTCAAGGTAATTACAAGTTTTTCACCTTTCAAGGATGCTCCAAGAATCCAAAAGCTAGAATTCCTTTATCTCCATCCTAGAGGGTATATTTATACAAAGTGAGGTGAATTTTCACCTTCCATGACTCTTCACCTACTCTCATGTCTAATTTCTAATTCACTTTATTTCTAGTTCTACTTTCTTGACATAATTATGCGGAAAATTAAAATGAATAAAAATAAACATATTTTATGAAATTAATTCCAAAATGGATCAGGCTTGGACTTAACTTGCAACCATTGGGTCACATGGGTGTACCAAGCCTTGTAATCAATTGTGACAGACAAAATATTCCTTGAAATAAACTTCTCAGTGATGGCTTCACACTCATATATTTTGGGTGCCAATATCTTTAGATTGACTTGTACCCTATTGAATAAGGACATAAGCATGGTGTGTAATCTTGCGGGCTCCATGAATTACCATTCTAATGCTCCCTTTATGGGATTTGGGTTTTTTCTATAATTTCTAGTCTATTTTCCTTTATCATTTCTTATATCTCATGTTCTATCACCTATTCTATCCTCACTCCCCCGTGTGCCCTTACGGGGGCTAGTTTGTGGACTTTGATCAATCCTTCCATCAAACAATATTATTGTTGATATGTGCATGTAGCTTTTGTTGCATCCTTTTTGAGTTTCCCCTAAGTTCATATGTCAATCATGACTTCTACTTTATCTCTTTCCTTTATTGATTCATCTTTCCTTATCATTGTTTCAGGTGAATTCATGTATTTTGTACTCCATTTATGCATTAATTTTATGGATTCCAAGGATTCCTTTAATTGCATTTTTTTACCTTAATTACATCTTGAAGTAACATAAGCATGACAACCATCTTTTGGAAGGTTACAAGCATTCAATGCAATTTCCTTATGGTGTATTCTAATGATCTATTTGCTTGCAGTGTTGAATCCTAGTAATCCCTGTCACATGAGCTTGATACTAATAAGGCTTGATTTCCTTTTCGAAGCCTCTCATTTTCCTATCGTGCCTTCTTTAGTCTCTTGTCCGGTTCGTTAACTTTCTCCATTAGGTATTAAATGTTTCTATCTCTAGCTAAAGTGAAGGTAATTTTTCTCGATGTTATGGCTAGTGGGTTGCCTAGGGTATTAGAAACTATGTTCCACTCTGTGGTAATTGAGATTGGTTTTGTTGGAACTTAGGCCAAATACCTTTGTCTTCACTGGAAAATATTGTTGGAGCTTCGGTCAAATCAAAAGTTGGACAAATGCATCACTTGATTCTCCTCATCAATAGTAATTCACATTTCCTTGATTGATAGGTGGCCTCCTAAAAGTGGTTTTGATCGTGGAGTTGAATGATCAACATCCATACTCAAAAAGATGCTGTGGCATATATCTTAGTATTTTTTCTCTTATTTCTCCTTTTGGAATTCATATTATTGAGCCTGTTTCCCCTATGTCTCTTTTGCTCATTGTTCTTTCTCATGTTTCTTTTTATCTTATGCTTCTCTTTGTGCTCTTTATCGTTATTCTTTTGTCTTATTCTCTACTTATACTTTCTCCCTTTTCTCCCTTTACTTTTCCAACCATTGTTATTCCTTCAACTTATTTTCCTTTTCTCTTTTGGTTGCCTATTTCCAGTCTCTTTATTTTGGGCATCCTTTTTATATTTAAAGCCTTCCCCCTTTAAATATTCTCCATTAGTTCGTTCAACACAATTCATAGTTTAAGATACATTGGTGCTTTTATGAGCATCTATGACCTTTTCAACATTATATTTATTATTATGCTCTCCTCATCCTCTTCATTTTGTGACTAGTAGGGATACCTATATATCAATTATGAAAAGTGAGTTGTGACTATGCCTCTTGGATTGTATCTGTGAAAATCAAGTTCACCAAACATGAAGCGCTCAAACTCAACAACTTCCTTCAATGCTTCTTTCTAACTCTTTCTGCAATACATGCTGACATAACAAGGAAATGCAAGCCATTATGCTTTCTTTACCATTGCCAACATTCCTCCAATTCCTGTGGTTACTTGATAAGAAACCTCATGTAAAATTAGTTTGTTTGTGGAAAATAATAGGATTTCATATGTATATTTACATGCTCCAAACACTTGGATGTACATATAATTAGGGAGAGAGAACCAATCAGCTACATCCTGCAATGCTACTTTGGTGGGGTTTAACATGTAAGGCAAGTCATAGTCAAATAGGATGGGTTGTAGTAGTGAAATGAATCCCTTGGCTATTCGTGTGTATGATGGTCTGTATTGAGTTTCCCACAACTCTTTGTAGTAGATGTGGATTGGTTGAATATCCAGGGAGAAGTTACACTTCCATCCCAATACTTCAAATTCACACTTCACACAGACAAATCCAGTAAATATGAGACCATCTGAAATGTTGGTTGTTTTTCTTCTCCTAGATTATAGGCCTATTTTTCCTTGACCTGAATATATGTGGATAGGATCAAAACCCAATTGAAAAGTGATCCTTGGTGGGCACCTATATACATTAATGACACCCAAATTTATTCAAAGAGTTCTACCATTTTCTTTACCGTAGATTTTGCAACACATGGTTGAAACCAGCTGATAGGATTTCCTTAGCAATTTTGTTTTATAGACCCCTTCAGCCTTAGTATTGAACTTACTTGGATCCTGCCACCAAGTCTTGAGAATATCTTTACTGCGTAGGTTGAAGTTCCTATACGAGCCTTTCATGAGAGATAATTCATATTTGGGTAGTTTATAGTATTATTGATACGAGGATATATTAGTGTTGCAATATCCTAGCCAAGGATATCCCTAATGGTCATATATCTACTATTGATACACTTGATAATTAATTCGGAAGTATCTTCACAAGGAAATAATATTGGATAGGGTGCAACCTTATGCATCCAAGAACTTCTGATATTGATAAACCTCAATGTCTTCTTCTTTAGCATGGATTTCATTCTAGGTGAAAAAATTATATATCTTTGACCGGGAGGTTGATATATATTTGTTAGTGAAACATGTTATAGACTCTATATATGTGGGAAATTAAGAAATATGATTTTCCTATAGTCCTTGTTTAGTAATCTCTTTCCCCAGTCTATTCTTTGGGGTAACCATGTCCTTTGACAATGATGATATTCTGAAACACTATAGATCCACTAAACCTTACATATCCAAAATATTCATCATGGAAACTAATTTAGAAAACAAATGGAAACTTAGTGTGCGACACAAAGAGTTAGTGTAGTCTAAGACAATAGGTTTTCCTATGGTGTAAGGTAAATAATTAGGTTAAGAAGTGGTGATGTGACATGGTGTAGGAATATATAGCACCCAAATTATGATGGCACATCACATACTTTTATAGAAAACAATTGAAGGGAGATGCGCCATAGCACATCACTTTAGTTTAGAATGTAAAAGAGATATATGATGTGATACACTTGCGCATCTTGAGGGAGTATTGCAGACTTGATGAGGAGAATGTAATGTTGTGAATCTAGGACAACTATTTTATGTGATGACCTTGCAACATGATGCAAGGGTTTTGGAGGTACATGATTTGATGTATTGCAATGCAGTATCACTTAATGTACCAAAAGGATGTGCCATTATGCATAGGGAAGGTTTAGACAAGTTAATAGAGTGGTGAAGTGGTAGAGTTATTATGAAATGGAAGTGGCATAGATTGGTTAAGCATCAGAAGAGTTTGAAGTTGGTTTGTGTTCACATATATACATGAAAATGTGGAAGGTTAGGGAAGGCTAACACTCATGCAAAAGAAAGGTAATGCAAGACCTATTGATAAAATTATGATTGAGAGTCATGGGCATAGAACTTACCTAAAACGTGGCATAAGTGTTATGTGGGATGGTGGTGCAATGCACCTCCATAAGGTAGGGAAGCATTGTCAATTCATGATGCATAAAGGACGAAAGGGTGTTTTTTTTACAAAAATCAATGTTAAAATGAATGGGAGAAGAGGGTTTATATAGTTATTTCACACGTGAGAATGCATTAATTGTGCCATAAATGTGTTTTCATGAGAGGAGTTCTGATTTCATTGAGACAATGCAACACAATGAATGGTGAGCCCTGGTATTTCACTAAGAGCGGTGCAACTCCCAAGGGCTCCTCAACTCTATTTATTAACCTGGGTTCGTACAAACTTTGAGGTGACAGTTCTATATACGCAATAGATTGAATTCTACCCATTCCACCCTCAACTAGGTCATTTGATCATTAGGGCTCCAAGACCATTCTTCTACTGAATTAGGGGAAAATTAAGTACTGAAATTGCAATTCAAAAGCTAGCTCTAATGTAGAAAAAGTAAATTATTTTCAAATCTAATGCTACCAACTTGTAAATTCTACTGAATCACTTCATGAAAGAACACAAGAGTTATGCTACCTACAGAAAGGAAACTACACTAATTGTAATCAACTATATAGCTATCAAATTCACTTGTAAATATGAAATTATTCTACCAACTCATAACTCAATATTTTATGCATCATCTATCTAATTCACACTTGCATATAAGGTAATGTTCTACTTGCCAAACATGTGATAAAGAAACTAATACTATTCTCTCTTGCAATGAAGCATTAAGGATTGTGGGAGTGGCTTAAGTGTTGCGTTTGATCATGGAGTCCAAGTTGCGGGGTCAACCTACTACTAACCTAAGTCAAACTTGCATTATAGGTAAAAACAAGGGAAAAGCATGCTGCTACAAGCATGCTATAGGAAGATGCTACATAATTCTTATATTGCTACAGGAAGACCTATAATGTTACAGGAAGGCTGCAGAGAGTGTTTGGAAGGTAAGAACAATGAGATCAAGGGATGGAAATATGGATGAAGGTTGTGGTACATGGATGGAAAGTGACCAACACCCCTAGTCATGGTCAACATTTCTGGAAGGCCAGTTTTGGACTAAGAGGGTTTCTCACGGTGACCTAAAAGACAACGCTCAAGAAAAATGTTGGAGATTCATCAAAAGAGAGTGGAGAAGTCTTAGATGGAGATGGTGAAAAGGCCCCTTGCTTGTAGGTCCAACAATCCCGCAACATCACATGCACATGCTCTTCTTATCATTCACAAAATATCATAACCAAAGGTGGAAAAGATGAGTTGAATTTAGAACCTATCTAAATTATGCCAAAAACTCTAATCTATGCAATGAATCAACATGTAAGCTACAAAAATTATATGAAAAACAAGAGAAGTAATGTAGAAAATTTTCCAAGAAATCATCAACGTGGTGTTTTTTGGCTATGATTGTAGATTCCTCTAGCCAGACTCCCATGAGAGAAATGAGATAGAGGCATCAGTCGTAGGTTTTTTGAGGAATTATATTCTAATAAATTGTAGCAACTAACAAGAATTCTAAGCTAAAAAGGAATATCAAATAACAAGAGGGACCTAAGATACTAGGGTTGGGCCCAAACCCAAGAGCCTCAACCCTCTGAAACTAACTCAGTGATGGATCAATAAGATAATTCTCATTCATTTCATAAATGTCAAACACATCACATAATAAATGAAAAATAACAGTCACAAGTTCTTGAGCTCAATAGCTTCTTAGCTGAAAACAAATTTCAAATCCTAATGAGTTACTTGGCATGTTTATTTATACAAAAAGGTAGCTACCAATATCTCCCTAGAAAATATATATGTTTGTCTCCCAAAACTCTAGAAAGGTGGATCTATATCTTCCTTGATCTACAATGACTTGGCTTCCAATGACCTTGTCCTGCTTGGCTAACAATGAATTCAAGTTGATGAGAGATAAATTGGTGATCTTGGCTGATTGAAAGAGTTGAGGAGGTGGAAAAATGCCTAGAATATATCCCTAATGTCTACTCCAAGCTCTTGCATTGAAATCATCTCAAAATTGTTCTAATTCCTATATTTAAACCATATTAGGCCACATGACATAAAAACACATATTTCACCCCTCACTGAGTATAATATAACAAAAAATGTAAATAAATGTGAGAAAGAGATAATTTTAAAGTTGGAGGATGGCATTATTACCCTTATGATATACCTATTGATGAGCCTCATCATCACCCCCTACGAAAGTTATTGCTCATCCTCTGAGAAAATCAATCATCTATGTCCATGTCTTTCATGGCCCTGGTGGCCTCTCTTACATCCCAAGGTTCCTCAAATGGTGTGCCTTCTTTAGGATAAAATACTGCATTTTTTCCACGTCTGTCCATTTCTTCCTATCCTCTTCTTCATTTCTTCCTTCCTATAGGCCTAGCAGCAAGGGTGGACTAAGCTTGAGTCTAATCCAATTGTTTTTTAATATTTGCATGAGTCTTTTGTATAGAGTTTTCCTTTCCAATTAATTCTCCACCTCTCAGCAGAGTATAGTATAGATAGTATTATCTAGCATGCTTGCTGGCTTTCTGTCCCTAACAGCCTGAGGGTGTCCTCAAAATGTGAGATGGCTTGCTTCTAGGTGGTAAGGAATCTGGATGTTATATCAATATCATTGGAGATGACGCTATGTTTTCTAATGACATCCATTGGGATTATCTTCTCTTCCCTCATATACAATTTTTTTTTCTTCCTTTTCCATTACTTTCTTTACCTTCTAAGCTCTGGGCTCCTCATGAGTCATCTAAGATGCTAGGGCCACCAATTGCATGTCTCCAAACTTTGCATTGGGATCCCAAATATTCATGTCAATCAAGGTGAGGTTATGCAAGTAGAACTCAACCAATTATTCTCTGTCTTCTATGCTAATGTGGTCACATAATTCAATGAATTATTTTTATTCTTGAAATTGAATCGATCCATGTTGTGCTAGGGTCTTGATTTGGAATTGCTTCCACTGATCTTTGAGAAAGAGTGCATAAGACTTGGATGTATGTATGCACTGTAATGCCTCCATGGAGAGGCTTCCCAATGTGGCCAGTTGGGTTTCCTTCTCCTGCAGCTTCTCCCTCAACCATCTATTTTCTGGCTGTAGGTGTTCACTCATTGTGGTATCTTTCTCCCTTAGCTTACTTAATCCTTTTCCCATTTCAAGGAAATTATCTTCCATGAGGCCCACATCTTCCAAATTTTTGGACTTAGAAATTTGCACCCATCTGTGGGTTCTTTCTCTTTCTTCTTCTAATTCATAGAAAAGTGGAATTGCAAATTTTTGGGGAATAACTCTCCCTCCTTCAGTGAATTTATAATAGGATCTCCAACTAGGCTATGGACTAGGCTCATGGAGATCTGGGAAGTCATTCTCAAATGTTTTTGGGGAAATTTCTCCCTCCTCTAGTTGTTTTATTACCTTATGCCTCTCCTGTTTCTCATTTTCCCCTTCCTATAGCATCCTTCGTTCTTCCTGTAGCACACTTTATTTTTCCTAAAGCATGCTCTGCTTTTCTTGTAGCATGCTTTGTTCTTGATGTAGCTTCCCCTTTCTTTTTGTTGGAGGATGGTAGGTTCCTTGGGTTGTTTAAAGGAGGTTGATCTAGTGGTGAGCCTCCTTACATATGCTATAGGAGTCTTTGATATGTTTTCTGGAGAAGTGGCCTCCTCAACTTTTCTTTCAGTGGGTCCCACCTCCTCTTTCTTACTTGGCAACTCTTCAATTGTGATAGGGGCCTTTTTGGAATTTTGAGGCCTCCCTTGCTTGATTCTGGTGCTTTTTCTGGTCTTAAAGCTGAGGGGAGCTTTCCTGTGCCTGTTCTTTTTGGGTTTGATTGGAGTGCGTAGCTAAGGTGGTAGCTACCTCCTTTTCATTGGGTCCTTGAGACAAACTTTTTTTCTTTGGGGATACCCCTACTTCTCTAGATTCAGTAGTTTTCTTAGGGCTTGGTTTTTCTTGTTTCCCCCCCTCTTCCTCTTCATCTTACTCTTTTTTGACCCATGCCTTTGGTTCTTCCTTTTTCTTCTCTACATATGTATCTCCTTCCTCTTTTTCCTATGCCCCCTCTTCTTCTTCTTCCTTCACCTCTCTTCCTCCAATAGTAGAGGTTGGGGTCTCACCTGGTGTGAAGGTCTGAGTGTCAATGAATGTCTCTCTATCCATATCAATGAATTTGCACCAAGGTACATGGATCCTTAGGATTTTCAAGGAATCTACCACCATTAGTTTAATGAGGCCATGGTGATCTAGGTGTTGATGATTTCCCTCTATGACTTTTTGACTTGTGTCCCCGATGGACTACAAGAGGAATTATGGTACATTGAGTCTTTAAGTTGGGGGAAATTCTGCTTGAAACCTTATTTCATGGAGTAATCTAAAAAGTTAATCATAGACCACACTCAACCTTCCTTCACAAGATATGTATTTTAGGATATGGTAGCCCACCTCATCCCAGGGATAGGATAGGCTTTACCTCGTAACTCCATTCTTGTCTTTGATAGTTTTTTCATTGGTAGTGAAGAAGTTCTTTTTAGAAATGGCACTAGTGGTTTTGTCTTTTCTTTTCCATTGGATCCCTAGGGGTAGGGTGTCACCCTGCTAATTAGCTCAGGACTGATTGAAATAGCTAACCCCCTGACTAAAGTGGTGGCACTAACTTCTATCTGAGATTTTAGGGCCATGGAAAATTCATATGCAATTTCATAATCATATCCCTTAAACAGTTTAAAGAATCCTAGCCACTGATGTCTTCTAAAAATCTGTAACACAGGAGGGTGGAGATGGATTCTTTTCATGTTTGAGGGCTCCCTTCTATTAAATCCTCCCCCCATCTCTTTTCTATGTTTTCAATTAAGTGAAGGAGAGATGCTTCTTGCAATAGATTTGATGTTTAATTCAATGGTAGTAGAGGGTTTAAATCTTTGTTTGATGATAATTTCCTATATTCCCTCTAATATAAATCTAGAAAAGTTCCTTCAATTCATAAAATGACTTGTATTTCCCATAGAATTTAGGGTGCGTCGGCATACAAGTTATGGACAGATGAAGGAGAGGGTGAACAAAATAGTTACCACATGGTCTAGGATAAAGATAGTAAATTGGAGACAAATTCGACCCTTGGTAGCATTCCTTCACCATTTTAGTCTTCATGTAACAGTCTCTCAGGCTTCCTATAGCATTTGTAGGCTTCCTGTAGATTTTGCAGGCTTCCTGTAGATTCCTCCTATAGAAATGGTAGAGCAGGGTTCGACTCTCCTCAATGGCACCCCAAGCTCGTCCTCACCTCAAATATTTTTGAAATGAGCATAAATGCAAGAGAATTTGAGCCCCAATACATAATATGCCAATTTTGGCTTAAGCTTGGAGCATTGTGATGACTTGGCAGATACACGAGGTTTCCTCTTTTAGATCGTTGACCCCACTTGGAGTAATCATTTCCTCATCCCTTATAATCAAAACCAACTCTTCGTGATCCTAACTTAAATGATGTGACACCTCCATGTTACATGAGGGCTCATAATCACCTTTTTTTTATAGGCCAAGGGTGGCCCAGTTAACTAGCCACCTCCAACGTATAAAAAAAACCTCCTCTCAACATTTATACATTTTCCATTATTTACACATAAGGAGGATATGAGAGGTTGCCATACTTGTACCTACCTCATGATCGATTGATGCATGGATGTGCAAGATAGAGCTGGACCTTTGTGGTATCACCAAGGGAATTGTTTTGCTATGTTTTTCCTTTTCCTATGCATATCATGTTTTGCTCCTCATGGTATTTGACTGTTGTTTTTGCTATCTGTGCAAGTGCTTTGTTGATGTCCAAGGTGTTTTTATTGGTAGAGAGTCCTACTTGGAGTGGTATGACTACTGCAGAGTGCTTCGTGGGCTGGTATCGCCCCCTCTACTAATGGAAATAAAATTAAGATTATGGCTTTATGTGATTTTTGCACAAGTTGCTACAAGAGGAGGTTCTCTTCTTGTAGCAATCCTTTTCTTCTATTCTAGGGTCTTCGAAATGCATGGGGGTGATGATAAAGGATGTAACGGATCTAGAGGATGATGCTAGGGATATAAGGGAGTAGTGTACATTTGTGAAAATGAAGAGGATGCAATTTGTGTGTTTCTCAAGAAATTTTTGCAGGGTAAGACAAGTGGAGGGTTTTTAATGACATATATTATTTTTTCTGTGAACTAGGACAGATGAATGATGGATAGATGGTGGACGATGGTGGGAGAACCTTATTTATCCTTGGAAAGGTCATTCTTGGTGGTATTTTCATTCATATTTCCCACTTTTATCTTTTCAGAGCCCTTGTGTAATAGTAAAGGACCTTCCTGAAGCAATTACAAGTTCTTCCTATAGCAATCAAGAGAGGGGCTGAAATTTGAATTTTGAGATACTAAGATGATGGGGAGTGGTGAAAAAATGAGTTTAGATGGTGGATATGATGTGGATGGAGGGAGAAGTGGAGAGAATCTTGAGAGTGTTGTCCCTATAGCTATGGAATCCTCCATTGTCTTCAAACCTACAAAATGACAAAAATAATTAACGGACATGTTGTGGATCCATGTCCTGAGATTTTTCTTTGTTTTTTGTTTTGGTTTTTTCTTTTAGACACATAGGTTGCCTCACTGACTGCCTACCTTGGGCACCTCAAGAGAGGTTTTCACCTAGGGATCTTTATTTTTCTTCTTTGTTTTTACTCCTTGGCTGCCTTAGAGAGGTTTTCAACCCAAGAGTTTGCCTCAGATGCCTCATAAAGCTTTTCATCCAGGCCTTTTTTTTTTTTTTTCAAGATAGTATCTAGAAATGTTGTGGACTGGAAGTTATGCCACTTACAATCACATTAAACTCTCTACTAATGTTACTGATGAATTATTCCTTAGACATATATTTATGTATACCTTCAAAATGTAGCCATTGAAAAGCAAGGGAATCCCTTCTTCAACACTAGTCTAGATTTGAACAACTTCATTGTCATGAAATTTCTCTATCAAGTATGGGCCCAACCATATGGTTATCAATTTTCCTTTGAAATCCTTCAATCTAGAGTCATATAGTAAGGCCCAATCCCCTTCCTGAAAAACTTTGTCCTTGATATGCCTATCATGCCAGACCTTCCTCTGCAATTGTATAACTTCAGTGTGTAGGAGGGCCTGAATTCTGAACTTACCTAGGCCATTTGAATGGACCAACCTCTCATGTTGTCCTTTGGTGACATCTAAGTCCAATTGAGCTACCATTCTCAAAGTATCATACTCAAACTCAATAGTGAGCATAGCTTTCTTTCCATAAACTAGATCATATGGAGTAAAACAAATAGTTCTTTTCCAAGTTGTGTTATAGGCCCAAGTGGCCGCCACTAATATGTCTACCCAATCCCTCCTGTTGCTGATCAAAAAATTGGTGAGGGTGCCCTCTAATGTCCTATTTGTAACCTCTGATTTTCCATTTGCTTGAGGGTTATAGGCAGTATATTTTTTGTTGTTTTATATGATACCTCCTTAAAATATTCTCGATCAGATGTGATGTGAATTGAGCTCATTGATCAGTGATTATCTCTTTGAGGTACCCAAATTTGTAGAAGACATTCTCCCTTAAGAAATCAACCACTTTCTCCTTTGTTGTTGCCTTGACAACCTTTGTCTCAGCCCATTTCGTCAAATAATCAGTGCACACAATGATGTACTTTTTCTGCCCTCATGGTGGATCAGTTGGCCCGATAAAAATCATGGCCCACTTGTCAGATGGCTCCAAGACCACCTGGGGTTGTAGGGGCATTTCATCCTTGGGTGTGGGTTTCCCAATCCTTTGGCGCTGATCACATCTATTGGCATACCTTCTTCCATCTTGGTGGAGAGTGGGCCAATAATAGCCAGCTTGTAGAGATTTGAAAGTTGTTCTCTTCGAAGAAAAATGACCTCCACAGGGCCCATCATGATAGGAAGAGAGGATTTCAAAAAATTCCTCTTCCCTAGAACATCTCCTTAATATCTGGTCTGGTCCCAGCTTCAAGATATTTCCCCCAATCCAAGTGAAAGGTGTGCTCTTCCTTACAATTCTATTCTTTTCCCTAGATAACAAATTTGGAGGAAATATTGCAGAAACTAGGTAGTTGGATATGTTATTAAACCATAGACATAAAACTAAGATAGAAAATAAGTGCTCATCTTGAAGTTGATCATTGACCATCCCTTCATCACCTGCAGGAAAAGAAAGTCTAGACAAAAAATTCGCAACTACATTTTCTTTTCCTGGCTTGTCAATGATAGTTAAGTCAAGTTGTTGTAACAATAGAAACCATCTAATTATTCTAGAATTCACATTACTATTATTCATAAAGTATTTAATAGTTGCATGGTCATTATGCACAAAATTTTGGTATTTAGTGATGTAGTGTCTAAAATTGTTTAAGGAGTGTACAATAGCTAGGAGTTCTTTCTCAGTTACAAAGTAGTTTAATTCAACCTTAGACATAATTTTACTAATGAAGTAAATGGCATAAGGTAACTTACCATCTATTTGTACTAGGGCTTCCCACGCAACTTTATCGGATGCATCAACATGGATATGGAAAGGCATAGCCAAATTTGGGCTTAAGTATAGGTGTAGTGGTTAATTTCTGTTTCAAGATGTCAAGGGCATCTTGATAGCTATCTATCCACCAGCGTTTTAAGTCCTTGGCCAACAATCCAAACAATAGTGAGGCCACTTTTCTATAGTCCTTGATAAACCGCCTATTGTATTCACCTAAGCCCAAGAAACTCCTTACATCCCTCTTCTTTTGAAGAGTATTTTGTTTGGGTCCACTTGTATTCCCTCCTGAGATATTGACTGGCTAAGGGCAGTCCCTGTTGGAAATAATACTGAGAGGGGGGGGGGGGG
>APFE030952978.1:36332-50209 GCA_000404065.3 Pinus taeda | reverse complement strand
GTGATAATTTGTTTACGAGAGCAAAGCCATTGATACCATAAAAACTGATTTGGTTCCAAATATAAAGTTGCAATACGTACCTTTTGTATGTTTTGCACATTATTGAGATTGAAAAATTGCTCCATCTGTAATATCCATGTTGTGGGATCCTTACCATCAAACTTCCTCATATTGATTTTTGGAATATGGTGGGTCTTCAATCCAACATTAAACTCTATGGAATCATGATTAACATTTCTTTTGTTTTCATCATGAGTTTCATTTACTACCCTTTCACCATTTGTGACCATTACATGTAGCAAATTATTCATATTTATCTTCAATTCTCCCATCTTATCATCCATGCCATCTATTTCAGCATCCATGCCATTCATCTTAGCTTCCATGCCATCAATCTTAGCTTCTATTCTTTTCTTTAAACAATCCATCTTAGCTTCTACACCTTTCTTTAAACCATCCATCTTAGCTTCTACATCTTTCTTTAAACCATCCATCTTAGATTCTGTTACTTTTTGTGCAAGTGACACTTGTTGCACTTGGTCTCGTAATTTCGATATATCATGTTGCATTTCTTCCTCTTCTTCATGATTCATGCTAGAGCTTTCAAGTTTCTTACTAGGTGTTTGCATTTTCTTTCCTCGGGGCATTAATTATTGATAATAATGCTTTATTATGCCCTTTGAATTCCTTCAAACTAATTTTTCAAACCAAGCTTATGAAAAAATTTAAAAAAACTACACACCTTTTTTCACTTTGTAGGAGCTTGATATTGAATCTAATGTATCTTGGTAATTTTGAATCATCCAGTTCTAAAATTGCGACTTGTAGTAGCCCTTTGTGTCCTATTTCCAGTGCCACAAGTATGATCCAAATTGGATTCTTCAAGGAAGAGTTGTGCACAATCTCCCAATATGACCTGATTATAGACCTTTCCAGAAGAGCGAACTTGTATGAAGTGCCACGTGTCACTATTTCAACCTTTGGCTTTGAAAAATATATACAAGAAACTACAGTTTGTCTGCTTTCTATACCTTCTTACAAAATTTCAATCCGATGCTCAGAGTGAAAGTTATGACGATTTCCCCCAGGTCACCTGTTTGGAATGTAATTCAGGAGTCTGCAAAAAGGCCAACTTCCTCAGATCATATCTCTGTAAATATAGTGCGAAAAGCTCTAAAATTTAGACCCGAGGTTCAGTGTGATTTCTTCTAAAATGGTTTTTTTTTTTTTTTGGCTTTTGAAACATCGTAGAAAAAAAATTATAGCGAAAATTCCACGATGACCTATTTGGAGTAGCGAAACCCTTGAATTCAAAGCTCTGATACCAAATGTTATGAAACCAACTCACAAAAATATAGAGAAGATAGATCAACACCTTAGAATTCAGCCTCTTCGAGGGGGAAACCTCCTTTACATTACATAAATGAACAATTCTTGGATGATTCAAATGAAAAAACCTCCTTTCTATATATAGGAGTCTAACCAAGTTGACCTAACAATAATAATATAAGGGCACAAAAATAACAATAGAGGGATTCTATGGGGCACAGTAATAACAATATGGGGACAATATGGGCACAACAATATTAATAAGGGATACAACTACAATATTAATGGGGTCATCATTAGTATGATAAGGACCTATCAATTGCTGAAAATGAGTATTCTGTTAAGTTGTTTGATGACCAACTAGAACTTAGATTTGGTCCAGAAGTTAATGGAAAACCACTAGAAGGAGGAATACCACCTTTCTACATTAGCGTTAGCATCCATGACAAAATTCTTCATAGTGCAATGTTGGATTTTGGGGCCTCCCACAACTTAATGCCCAAATCAATAATGGATAAATTGAACCTAAACATTACAAGGCCTTACAAGGACTTATTTTCATTTGACTCAAGTCAAGTAAAGTGTCTGGGGTCGATTAAAGACCTGTGTGTTACCTTAGCTCAATATCTTGCCAAGAGAATCCTTATGGATATTGTGGTTGCTGACATTTGACCGAAGTATGGTATGTTGTTATCCAGATCATGGGGAGCCAAACTTCAGGTATCTTTACAACTTGATATGTCATATGCAATAATTTCTATTTTTGGACTACCCAAGAAGTTGTATTGAGAAGCTTTAATGAAATACATGGTAAGTAGCCAGGATCTACCTCCAAACTTTCCTATCTACTCTTTACATTTAGACATTGATTATTTTATTCCATATAATGATTATCAAACACAAGAAACTCTTTTAGATAGTGTTGATGTAGAACCAAAAGAAATTGCAGTTTCAAAACAAGAAGAAACTATCCAAACTTTAGAACTTTCCACTAAGCAAGGTAGTCAATATGAGGAAAAGGTTGTGGAAACAGATGATGTGAATTATGAACATGAGATATTGTGGCAACTTGAGTTTGATGGGCCAGTCAATAAGTTTGGAGCAGGAGCAGAAGTTTGGATATACAATTTGGAGAATGATCACTAAGAAGGACACACATACAAACTAAATTTTAAATGTACTAACAATATGGCCAAGTATGAAGCACTAATTTTAGGTCTTAAATTAGTTAGGAAACTAGGAGCTATAAGATTTTCTATCGTGGGAGACTCTAAACTAGTTATTAAACAAATTAATGTTGTATATATGAATAAATACCCTAGATTAAGTTGTTACAGAGGAACCATTGTAGAAATATTAAACACTTTTTTAGAAACCAAGGTTGTTGTAATCCCTAGAAAACATAATATGCAAGCCCATAGTTTAGCAATGTTTGCCAGCACCTGCAAGTTACCCTTTCAACCTAACCATCAGTACATTGTTGAAGTTAGGCACGGACCTACAATTCCAAATAATTTGAAGACTTGGAAAATATTCACTCATGAGAAACAGATAAACAACTTTTTAATCTCAGAAGAAGAGTTTGTAAATAGTAATATAGATACTGACACATCAATAGATCCTAACACTAAAAACAAAATAGAAATTAATGAAATAGAAGGTGAAGAGATAGATAGATTTCACCCCACTAAATTTACAAAATCAGATGTAGAAAACCTAGAGCAAGTTGAGATTCATGAAATAATTAATGAAGACATTGAAATGATTAATCTCAAAGACAATTTCTTACCTAAGGGATTAACCCCTTTGGAAGACTTCTTTGATTCAAATGATGTTCCTAGAAAGCCTGAAATGGAACCTTTAAAATATGATATAGAGGAGTGTAATATAGGCACTGAATAAAATCCAAAATTGATCAAACTTTCTAAACCATTACCTCCCACTGAAATAATAAAATACATTGAGTTACTAAAAGAATTTCAGGATGTATTTTCTTGGAGTTATGAGGACCTCAAATCCTATGACACCAGCATCATACAACACACAATCCCTATAAAAGAAAATAAAAAACCTTTCATACAAAAACTTAGAAGGATTAATCATGTCCTATTACCTTCAATTGAAAAGGAAATCCAAAGAATGTATGATGCTTAAATAATTGCACCAATCAGATTTTCCAATTGGGTTTCAAACTTGGTGCCAACTAGGAAGAAAGCTAGCGAGATCAGACTTTGTGTGAACCTTAGGAAGCTCAACAAATTACATGTAAAGGCAATTACCCTCTCCCGAAAATGGATCATATTTTGCGAAGGGTATTTGGATCAACCAGAATATCATTATTGGATGGGTTTTCTGGTTACAATTAGATCTTAATTCATCCTGATGACTAAACCAAGACTGCCTTCACTACTCCATGGGGCACATTCATGTATATGAAAATTCCTTTTGTACTAATGAATGCAGGAGCCACTTTCCAAAGGGCTATGGATATAGCCTTCTTCAAATAAATTCATGACTTCCTTGTAATATACCTAGATGACATTATTGTATTTTCAATATTTGATAGCCAACATTTGGATCATCTAAGGAAGGTTTTTATTAAATGCGGGAAATGTGGAATTTCTTTAAACCCCAAGAAGTCTTTGTTTGGGTTAGAAGACAAAAATTTACTAGGCCATATAATTTCAAAAGATGGTATCCGAATAGACCCTTCAATAATAGAAGCCATCTTACAGATACAACATCCAAGGAACATTAGGGAATTACAAGTTTTCTTAGGGAAAATTAACTTTCTTAGAAGATTTATTTCTAATCTAGCAGAATTAATTAAAAACTGAATAATATGTTGAAAAATGATTCAACCATAAAATGGTCTGTTGAGGCTAAGAAATCATTTGAAGATATCAAACTAGCCTTAACTAGAACACCAGTTTTGATTAGTCCAAAGTTTGACAAAGATTTCATCTTATTTTCCTTTGCTTCTGAGCACACAATTGCTGCAGTTTTATTGTAGAAAAATGACTAGGGCTATGAACAACCCATCACCTTCTTTAGCAAAGACCTGCGAGATGCCCCCTTAAAATATAACATAATGGAAAAACAAGCCTTTTATTTGGTCAAAGCTATCAAGGATTTTAGGGTGTACATTTTATATTCCCATATAGTAGCCTATGTTCCTAATTTAGTAGTCAAAGACATCCTAACTCAGGGTGGTCTAGATGGAAAGAGGGGAAAATGGATTGCTACTATTCTAGAATATGACATAAAAATCAAACTAACTAAGTTAATCAAGGGCCAAGGTTTAGCTAAGCTCATGGCTAAATCAAACTGTCAAGCCCTGGATTTAAAATTTATTGCACAAATAGATAATGAAGAGGAGATGGCGACTCCACTAATTAGCTAAGCCTTTATTGAATCACCATGGTATGCTGATATCATATATGTTTTACTGAATTTACAAGCTTCTCCTGAATTATCTAAGACCAAAAGAAGATTTTTGAAGATGAAATCCTTAAAATTTTGTATATTAGACAATGCTTTGTTTTGGAGAGATCATGAAGGTATTCTTCTCAACTGTTTATTAAAAGATGAATCTGACAAAGTATTACAAGAGTTTCATGTAGGTGATTGTGGAGGACACCTTTACTGGAAAACCACTGCTGATAAGATCCTTAGAGCCGATTTTTACTGGCCTACCTTGTTTTTCGATGTAAAGAAACATGTAACCTCCTATCACAAATGTCAAATTTTTTAGGGAAAGAAAAAGCTTCTACCTTTACCCCTCAAGCCAATCTCTGTTGAAACACCTTTTCAACAATGGGGTTTAGACTTCACTACTAAAATTCACCCACCTTCCTCTGCCCAACACCAATGGATCCTCACTACCACAAACTATTTCACACAATGGATAGAGGTCATACCTTCAAGGCAAGCCACTGACACTGTTATCATAACCTTCCTTGAAACCAACATTCTATCAAGATTTGGATGTCCAACTAAGCTCATTACTGATAATGCAGCAGCCTTTAAATCCAAAAGAATGATATATTTCTACAACAAGTATCATATAACCCTAGGTCATTCGACAACCTATTATCCTTAAGGAAATGGACTGGTAGAATCCTCAAACAAAAGTCTGGTGAACATCATCAAAAAGTTGTTAGAAGATAATAAGAAAACATGGAACAAAAAGCTAGTCAATGCCTTATGGGCAGACAAACTAACCACTAAGCAATCAATTGGTACCTCTCCCTACCAACTAGTGTATGGGATGGAAGTTGTTTTTCAATCTTCCCTAGGAACACCAGCGATGAAGCTGCTTCAAGAGTTGCAGGTTGAACCTAATAGTATCCAAAGAAGAATCAACCAAAAAATACATCTTCAACAAAACAGGGAGGAAGTATATATCAGATCTTAGGTTGTGTAGGAAAGAATTAAGAAGATTTTTTATAAGAGAACCAAGGTTGAAGATTTCTACCTTGGTGACAAGGTCCTAAAGTGGGATTCAAGGAGGGAAGATAAAGGTAAACATGGGAAATTTCATTTCTTATTGAAAGGCCCATATGTCATTTATGCTTTCAAAGGTAATAATGCTTTATTCTTGATGAGCCTCATAAATGGGTAATTATATGGGCTCATTTTACCTCCTAACCTAGTCAAATCAACCATTCTCTTAGCTTATTGTATGATTTTCTGATTAGATTTACGCTTATAGGGTGAGTTGAGTTAGTTATTATGCCATGTGGTCTAACATGTATTTAATGCAGATTATTGATGGATTTTGAAGTCAAATTCAAGGATCTAGTGGTCAAACTACAACGATAACTCGAAGTCAATAGAGGAGAGGACTTATAGGAGGGAATCCTCCTCATTTATTGCTCGTCATTTTTAATGCCCCTTCATTCAGCTCAGAGTACAAGGAACCGAATCATGCACTAGAAGGCATCCGAGCAAGTGGAAGATGATTGATAGTTATCTCGATTTTTGGGAGCCAAGCCTCCATGATTTTAAGGAATCTGTTGGTAGCTTTAGATGTATATGTAGAGAGGCCTAGGGCCTCACTGGGGTTTACTTTTTTTTTCTTGTGTAAACTTTGCTCAAATTTTGAGCTTACTATTTTATGAAAATTTTATGTAATCTTGCGATTTTTTGATAATGAAGATGGAATCCTTTTTGACCTAGCACTGAGTTACCTCAGAGGGCTGAATCTCTTGGGTTAGGATCCAATCCAAGCAACAAAGCTTCTCTTTGCTTGTATTTGTATGCATTACTTCATTTTGTAGATTAGTTTGTTATTAGATGTATTTCTCTTATGGTTAAGAATAGGTTGATTATGATTATTTAGTAGCTTGATTCCATTTGTGCTTTTTGTATCAGGTTAAGTAGTGATCAGAGAAGATTCCAAAGGCTAGCAACATTGCCTTGGCCTCTCTTCCTCCCTTTGGGACCATGATTTGAGGCAAAGACTCTCTTGCTGCCCCAAAAACATAGATTTTCCTCATTCTTAGGACTTCTAGTGTTTGTAGCTCTCTAGTAGGTTGATAGTCCAGTTTTCCTTTGCTTTAGATCTTCTTTATCACGTTCACTTCCTAATTTGTAATATTACTTTTACATGCTTTACTTTCTTACATCATTTCCCAACATTTCCTTCTATACATCATAGTTTAGGCCATTTTAATGCAAAACTCTATTTTTCATAGAATTCACTCATTGCATTGGTTGCTTGATTTTCTTAGTTGACTGTCATTTTTTATGTAGTAGATCTCTTCTAATAGTAGACCAACTTACCAGCAATCACACCCTACATGTGAAACATGCCCTATAGGTCTCCCCAACCTCACCTCAATTCTACCATAGTTTTGTTCATTTTTCATAGAGCTTCTTCCTCTCTCCTTGAGCAACCCCAATCATCTTTCTCTCTCCTGGTGATTCATGGTAGACCTTAGGCACCCTACCACCTCATTCCAACCTTCATCCACCTTTTCCACCAACTCTCACACCCTCAAAACAATGAAAATTGCTCTCAGCCTCCTCGTGTAGGCCTCTTGTAGTTTCCTTGTTTTCCTCCTGTAGTTTTCCTGTGTCCTCCTGTTGCTTTTCCTCTAGCCTTTCTTTTGAAGGCCGAGTGTGGAAAAATCCTCCAGAAGGCCACCTAAGACCTCCCAGGACCCATCCATACCATCCTACATCCTCCCAATCTCTAAAACTTCCCTTTAACACCACCTGTTCGCTACCACACTCACACACAATAAATTAGATGCATGTTAAATTCACATAAAAATCCAAAAATATGTTTTTTGCTTATTTACTTCCAGAAATAACATGGTTAGATGTTTTTTACTTCCTTAAGTAGGTAATGGAATTTATTTCATGGTTTTCATAGTGTTTTTGGCAAAAGTAGAATTAGCTTGTTAATTAGGGTTTACTAGGTTTTGCTTTACATTCCAGTCTTTCTCATTTATGCAGTTAGAATAGCATTTGTAGAGTAATCTTTCTTTCCTTTCATCACACATAGAGCTTCTTTTGAAATCTATAGAACTTTGCTTGAGCTCCTAGTGATCTCCCGTCGGTTGATCAAGTGACAACCTGCAGTGAGAACTAGTACTTGTGCATATAGCACCGACGCTTCCAATTTTGTTACGAACTACCAGGTTAATAAAATTAAAGTTGGTAGCCCAGGAGTTTTAGCATTCTTGCTGCAATACTAGTGCTCACCACTTTTTTTCGCTGTTGCTGGGGAAGATTCATAGTATTCTATGATTACAACTTTCTTCTATTTCCTATTGTAAAATTCTGCTAATAGTTTATTTTCGCAAAAGTAGACTAATAATTTCTTTTCTTTCAGTTCTGCATTTCCTTGCTTTCCTTTTCAATTTCTACAAATATCCATTTAGCAAGTTCATTTCATCTAGTTGCAATTTGTTTTGTTCAATCACAATTTCAGTTTCTGCAGGTACTTTCAGTATGGGGAAAAAGAAACAAAAAACCAACCAAGAATATTTCCTTTCATGCCTCGTAGGAGTAGAGATAACTTAGGAAAAAAATTTCACAACACCACCACTACTTCACACAGCCAACCTTCTCTCTTCTTCAGTGGCTGTAATCAAGAAGAACCCTTAGGTGAACATCTAGACATATTTGAAGAACCTATAGGGGAAGAAGAAGAAGAAAACATTCCTCTGGAGCCAACGGCTGAAAACAAAAATGCTAGGGGAAATGGAGAGAGAATAGAGGGTACCTTCCCCATTCGGGAGACCAATGGGGACACCAAAATGAAGAATACAAGTCCTTAGCCTTACCTCACTTCCATGGTCTGAATACAGAATATCATGACACCTTCTTGTTCAAGTTTGTTGTCATCTGTCAAACTTATGACTATGCAAAATATAAGTAAAAGTTGAAATTGTTCCCTTCTACTCTCAAGGACGTAGCACTGTGCTAGTTCATGGGATTACTTGGCAATAGCATCACAACTTAGGCTCAAATGTAGTAGGCCTTTAACAACAAGTATCGAGACTATTGTAGGTCAACAGATACTAACTAAGAAATCTTCTGAATGACCATAGGAAGTGATGAGTCCCTAGAAGACTATGAAGAGAGGTTCCAGCGTGTTACAAAAGAGCCAGGTGTACACTTGACCTTGAGTCTCTGAAGTTGGTCTTGCTCAGGGGAATTCGGAAATACCTTTTAGACACACTCCATCTATTGGCTGGGGAGACATCTACCAACTATCCTATGAGGACATAAAGACAGTATTTATAAACCATTCTAGAGCAACCAGAAAGAAAGGTAGGGGGAGTCAACCCATAGCTAGTACCTTTTCTTCCAATTCATCCATTAAAGGTGAAATTGGAAACATGCTGGAAGACATCAAGAGTGAGATGCTACAGACTCTTGCCATGCAAATTGATACCTTACATATCGAAAGAAAACAAGAGGAAGCAGAGAGGCCTTTGGCCATTTTTTGCCCTAGATGCATCAGGAGGCATCCTAGGAATGAATGCCCATTGAACTCTATAGAGGTTTTTTTAGTCTGTGAAGAATATCATTCAACAGATAAGTGGCCTTCCTTGCCCAGAATTAAAGCTGTATACTAAGGGGCTGAAGGAGTCACTGAACAGATCTATTACTTAAACCAAAGGAGGCCGCATGGACCTAGACCATACTAGCAAGGGATGCAAGGGACATCTCAGGCATACTACAACCCCAACCATGTCACCTCCATACCTCCTTGGGGCCCCCCTACTCATCCTTCCTGGTCCACACCTCCTCCTTGGTCCTTCACATATCAATATCATGCCCAACCAGCCACCTATTCATTTAAATCCTATGCTCCACCGTAACCTCAGTGGAATGCATCTCATCAGGGGTGGAGGCCCCAATACAACTCTCTTCCTAGTCTTCTGCCTCCACCACCCGCCCAACCATAACCATTACCTTCTATTGCACCAAGGCAACCCCAAATGCCTACCAAGCCAAAGCCGAACCTGAACAACAGACAGGCTCAGCAAGTGTATTGTGGGGAACCATCACGCCCAACTTCTATTGTGGAGATTCAAGAAATTAACTTATGATCTGGGAAAGTTCTCCCAGATAGCCAACCTCCACCGAGGGAGGTTGAGGAAGATAAAGGCGAAAGTGAACCTAAAGCAAATCCACCCTTTCCGAAGAGACTATCCATGACAATCCAACCTACCCTAGAAGAGACTGAACTCTCAGGATAATTGAAACATTTATGTGTGAAGATACCACTTCTCCCAACCATAAAAGACGTGCCTATCTAAAATAGGTTGATCAAAGAGAAGTACTTTAGTCATCTAGGGAAGTGCAAGAGATATGCCCCAACCATCAATGTCATAGGACAACTGTCCGACCTGATGTTGGGGCAGATAATCTGTCCAAAACATCTAGACCCTGGAAGCATAGTAGTTTATGTCCACATCAATGGCACAATGGTCACAAATACCTTTATTGATATTAGAGCTACCATTAATGTGATGACAAAGGACACAATGCTCAAACTTTAACCTCCAAGGCTCCTTGAGGAATACCATGACAATGCTGCAGCTAGCAGACTTCTCCACAGTGACCCCTGAGGGGATTGTGGAAGATGTGATGGTCTCCATTGATTCTTGGGAGTACCCTGCTAATTTCTTAGTTCTCCTACCAAAAGCAAAGCTCACTAGATATCCTCTCACTCTGGGAAGACCCTAGTTGGCTACAGTCAATGCCTACATAAACTGCCATGTTGGGAACACGACCAAAAAGAACGGGCACATGTCTAGGTAGTTAATCCTATATACTCCTGCCCAAACCTTGCTAAAACATGATCTACCTCTCTGGTTGGAGGAGGAGGATGAGGATGAAGTTTATTTTGCACCACTTTATACATTAGAAATCACCATGGTGGTAAAACTACAATATGAGGATGATATGATTGAAAATTTGATTCAAAATCCACCTCCTAGTGTATCACCATTAGAAGACATAGTAAGAGAAACCCAAAACAACCCCTCAACTAATCTCTATATGGCTGACCCCACTTCTCTCCATGTTAAAAATATAGAGTTTGGCCCAGAAAGAACATTGAAAATCAATCCATCCCTATCTACTTCCCAGGAGAAGGAGCTATGCAGCATATTGAGAAAACATCTAGATGCCTTCACCTGGAGTTATAAGGAGATGAAAGGAGTGCACCCTTCAGTATGTACTCATCATATAGACATCAAGGATGATTGCAAGCTAGTCAGGTAGCCTCAAAGGTGGATGAACCCAACACTTAAATATATTGTTAAGGAAGAACTGCAGAAATTGCTTGATGCAGGATTCATATATCCCATCTCTGCCAATGAATGGGTCTCTCCTTTGGTGCTAGTGCCAAAGAAAAATGGTAAGTGGAGAATCTGTGTTGACTATCGGGAATTGAACAAAGCCACTAAAAAGGACCATTTTCCTTTACCTTTCGTAGATCAAGTGTTAGATGGTCTGGCAGGGAAAAATCTTTTCTCCTTCCTAGATGGGTTTAACGGCTACAATCAGATTCAAATCAGCCTGAAATACCAAGATAAGACCACTTTCACTTGTCCTTGGGGTACCTTTGCATACTTGGTCCTTCCTTTTGGTTTGTGCAACGCTCTAGCCACTTTCCAAAGAGCAGTATTGAGTATATTTTATAAACAGGTTCATGATGCAGTAGAAATATACATGGATGATTTTACTCCTTATGGCTCTAACTTTTAGGAAGCTTTATCTAACCTAGGAAAACTTCCAGATAAGTGTATTTAGATGAACCTGTCCCTTAGTCCATAAAAATGTGAATTTTGTATGACTGAAGGGACCGTGCTATGTCATGCAATATATCAACAAGGATTGCAGGTGGAGCCCAACAAAATTGCCATCATCCAAAGGGTCCCACCTCCTCAAAAGGTGAGAGATGTCAGAAGCTTCCCAAGCTTAGCTAGATATTACAAGAGATTCATTAAAGACTTCAGCAAGATAGCCTCTCCTTTGTTTGGCCTCCTAGGCAAAGATGTTGAGTTCATATGGTCGGAAAATTGTCAAGAAGCCCTAGGTACCTTGAAGAGCAAGCTAGTGACTACCCCAATTCTCAGAGGCCCAAACTAGGCCCTACCCTTTCACATTCACATAGATGCCTCGAACAAAGCAATAGGAGCATCCTTAGAATGAATTTATGAAAAGTTACTTTATGCCATATACTTTATTGGCAAAAAATTGTCAAAGCCAGAGTTAAACTATACAGTGACCGAGAAGGAACTCCTAGCTATCATGCATTCCTTAAACAAATTCAAACATTATATCACAGGATATCAAACCTTTGTGCACATTGATCATGCTGCAATTAGATATTTAATGAACAAACCATATGTAAATGCTCGCATTATTAGATGGTTGCTTTTACTGTAGCAGTTTGATATGACCATTATTGATAAGCCTGGTAAAGAGAATGTTGTTGCTGACTTGTTGTCTAGAGTAAATTTGTCTACAGGTGAAGAAGGAATGGTGGATGGCCAAATGCCAGATGAACACCTATTTTCTATATCAGTACTCTCTCCATGGTTTGTTGATATACAAAATTACTTAGTTTTAATACAGTTCCCACCACACCTATCCTCAAAAGAGAAGAGCAAGATAGTAAGAAAAAGTACCCCTTTCACCTAGATTGGAGGCAATCTCTTCAAACTTGGCCTAGATCAGATCTTGAGAAGATGTGTCAGGGAGGAGGAAGTCTTTGACATCCTCCTAACCTGTCATGATGGGCCTTGTGGAGGTCATTTTGCAGAAAAAGGAACCACCTTCAAGATATTGCAAGCAAGCCACTATTGGCCCACTCTTCATCAGGATGTGAGGAGATACACGAGCCAGCGTGATCACTATCAGAGGATGGAGAAACCCACTCCAAAGGATTAAATTCTCATGCAACCTCAAATGACCTTTAAGCCATTTGATAAGAGGATCATGGAATTTATGGGGCCTATCAACTCCCCTTCAAAGCAAAAGCAGTACATCATTGTGTGCACCGACTAACTAAAAAAGTGGGCGGAGGCAAAATCAATCAAAGTAGCGATAGAGGAAAAAGTAGCTGAGTTTTTGAGGGAAAACATATTCTACAAGTTTGGTTATCCAAGAGAGTTCATCAAAGACCAAGGCAATCAATTCACTTCCAACGCAATTGAAGATCTAATCACACATCATAAGATCAAGAACAAGAGTGCAACCCCTTACCATCCACAAACCAATGGGTAATTGGAAGTCACTAACAGAGCATTGGAAGGGATCCTAACCAAGGTTATGAGCAGCAACAGAAAATACTGGGTGGATAGATTAGTTGAGGCCACTTAGGCCTACAACACAACATGGAAAACCACCACCGGGTTCACACCCTATGAACTGGTCTATGGGAAGAACGTTTTGCTGTTAATAGAGTTTGAATTCAATACCCTAAGGATGGTATCTCAGCTGGACCTAGACCTCAGCCATGCACAGAAGGAGAGATTACTTTAGCTCAATGGATTGGATGAATACAGATTGCAAGCCCTTCTCCATACAGAGGTAGTTCAGCTTCAGAGAAATATATGGCATGATACAAATACCAGGGAGAAGAAATTCCAGGAGGGATATTGGGCACTACTCTATGATTCAAGATACAAGGATTTCAAAGGCAAGCTAAGAACAAGATGGTTGGGACCCTATACTGTGGAGAAGTGCAATGAAAATGGTTCAGTTCTAATCAAAATCATTGATGATGAAGCCATCCCCATGCATGTCAATGGACATCGGTTGAAAGTCTACAAGAAACCCCTCTCCAAGCAAGATTTTATTGAAGATTTGAATAAAACAGTGATGGTAGTGGAGTTTGTCTTAGCTTCCACTTCACCCACTCACTAAAGAAAAAAGAGAAATTGATATAATGATATTACTATTAACCTGAGGTTAATATTATAATATACAATAATATTACTATTGATAATAATTTAATATAAATTTGGTATTAATAGAATAATATTGCTATTATAAAAGTAAAAATAAAA
>APFE030952978.1:15902-35644 GCA_000404065.3 Pinus taeda | reverse complement strand
TTATGGTTTACCATAAGATGAGAGATTGTAATATTATTTGAGTATTTTAACTAACCTTGACCCTTTCCCCTAGGCCCTAGTCTAATCTAGCTGTTTAGAGTCTTTTTATCTGTTGCCCGGTCAAATATAGTCGTTGGAGGACCTGCATGCACTATTTAACTAATCGCTCATATTTGTTCCTCAACTTGTCATGATGATGAACCACACTAGTTGGTTCAAAACGCGTCGACAAATGATTCTCTATGTGATTTTTCCGAAATTATTCTCATAATCATAATATGGATCACAGAAGTCTAAACTCTTTAAAAAAATAAGGACTCAAGTGAAAACCTCCATGAGGCACTTAAGTCCCATCATTGGATTGAAAACCTCTTTTGAGGCGGCCTAATGATGTCAAAAAAAAAAGGGAAAAGAATAAGATCCCTAGGTGAAAACCTCCCTTGGAGGCACCTAGGGTAGAAAATTAAGGTGAAAACCTCTCTGAGGTGCCCTAGTTGTTTTCAAAAAAAAAAAAAGAGAAAGAAAAAATGAATTTTTATTAAATTGCAGGTTTGCAGGAGGACTACAAGGAGCAGAATAAGGTGCCAAGTGGATCCTAAAATTCATACCAGTGTCCATCTCATCTTCTCCACGCCTTCCTCCATCATTTTTGGCATCTCTTTCACCACACTGTACCTCTTCTTCCAAAACTATGTTTTCTACAGGAGGCTATGTTTTTTCTAGAAGAGGCTCCTATAGGAATTATAGAGAGCCAAAAGCGTCTATAGGAGGCAATTTAAGAGACAAGAAAAGCTTCATGAGGAACCTATAATCCCTCTTAACATCTTCAAACCTCCTTTCCATCATTTCCAAGCCTGCATCACACTCCAAGCATCATTATATATTTTTTTCCTTTCCAAGAAAAAACACAGAAAAACAGTTTTTCAGTTATGAAAAAAAAACAAAAATAAGAGGAAAATGCACCATTGACTTTACCTAAAGCATACTTACTATGCCTCCATCATTCATCTCCACCTCTGGGATCATTCTCGAGCTCCAAGCATAGGGAAATAGCTGAAGTTTCAAGGGGATAAGAAGCTACAGGAGCTCCTATAGGAATTCTTGTAGCAGTTGATCCCATAGAAGTCCAGCACCAGCAGTAAGGGACAACACATCTGAAGGTTGAAAAGGCACATGCAGTTCAGCTCCAATAAAAGAAGAACCTACAAAAGTACACAACAACACATTAGCAAGCAGATACAACATGCATGAAGGAAAATGAAGGCATGCAGTAGAGAAAGCCACAACACCTCATAGTCGATGGTAACAAATACACTTAGATTGTAGGTAAGTAGCTAAGTCACTCTTCTATCTGCATTTGTGTAATTAAGAATCATACAAAGGCAATGAGATGGTTGAAATCGAAAGAGGGAAAGGTGGCCAATTAACTTGGCCACCTTCATTTAGTTGACTCCACTTAACCTAGATATCGCCCACACGTGCGCATAGTCAACTCAAGCAAAAGATGCAAAAGATGGGTAGTGGGAGGAAGAGTTAACTCTGATGCAGCAATGAGGGGATGATTACGAGGGGGGTCATGATGACCAAGCAGGTGGTACCAATGGTCCTAATCTAGGCAATGTACACCTTGCTAGCTCAACACTCATAACTGAAAATAGCCATAAAAGATAATGAGCACTCCTCCCCACACATTCGCACCAACTTTTCTTCAGTTTCTTCTCATAACTCAGCCACACTATAGTCTTCTTATGCCCTCATAGCCTCATATCCACCACCCCCCATCAATTTCCTCCATATTTTTGCTCTCGACATCTTCTACAAGAGCCCTACAGTTTTCTACAAGAGCACCTACAGGAAATCTACAGGAGGGACAACGGGCTTCTACAGGAGAGGCAGTGAGTCATTTTTAAGAGAGGAAACATGATTTTTGGCACGAATTTCAAGCTGAAGAGGTAGGGTTCATGAATTCCCCCTGTTTAATATCAAAATGTGAAATATTTGGTCTCAAATTGAAGATAAAATGAGTCCTTAAGAGGGTATAAATACATTAAAATAATAATAATAATAATAATAATAAATAAATAAAATAAAATTGTTTTTAAAAAAACAAACACAGTCCCCTCTGTTTTTTTATTTCACTCAAAATTCTTTGTCTCCACCTCCATATCTAGGTTTTCCAAAAGTACAGGTAGCATGACAAGGGGGTTTATGAGAAAAGAGCCCACTAATTCCAATAGACTCCATGCACATCCTCAAGTGGTGGAAATATTTACAAGGCAAACTGGATGAATTTCTTTGAGAAGTTTAGAGGGTTTGATGATGAAATTGCCCATGAATTTACTCTCTCTCTCTGGTCCCTCACACAAGAACTCATGATACTGTAACCATTAGAGGCCTCACCATTGAAATAACCCCTAAATTCATCAGTAGGTTCACTACCCTTCCTCTTGGGCCGCCTTGGAGTAAAGGTGAGAAAATAATTAGCCAGGCTGCCAAGAAGAAATTTTTCCAAGATAATGAAACCCCTGTTGAAGACAAAAATTGAATTAGGAGGGCTAGTGTACCATATCCCTGGGATGATATTAGCTACCAAGTGATCAAATACATTTCTTGTGAGGGGAGGCACAACATTGTTTATGGATATCATTTTAGAATCCTCCAAGAATTGAGATATGGCATAGATACCACAACACATCAAAAGCTCAGTGTCCCTTACTTTCTCCTTCAGTCCCTCATTGACTCTAGCACCAAGGTACAAGAAGGAAATTCATAGTATCTAACTCACCATGGTCTAATCAAGATCCTAGTAGAAGAAGCCCTCCATACCCTTACAATCCCTATAGCATGGGAAGTTTTTAGAAATATGACAGCTGAGGATGACATCAAGGCATTAGCCTATGATGTCATTCCTGCTGTTAGTGAGGAGGGAGAATAGAAAGGAGGAGAAGATGAAGCTAGTGGTGACATAGCAGAGTAAGAGATGAAGGAGGAAAGAAAAGAAATAAAGGAGGGGATAGTTGAAGAGATAGAACAAGAGGTAGAAAAAGAGACAGAGCAGGAGGAGGAAAAAGAAATAGAAGAGGGAGAAAAGGAGGAAGAGAGGGCATAGAAAAGATAAGAGTCCACTAAAACTTTGGAAAGAGAAGAAACAACTACCCTCACTACCCTCAGTACACTAGTCAGGTAGAAGTAGAAGAGGAAAAGAAAAACTTCCATGTATTTCAGGGTAAGGAAGAGTACCAGAATTAAAACAGGCAAACCTCAGCCCTCATTAAAGACTTCCATTAACATTGAAGATTCACCATCTGCCACAGTGAAATAATCTCCTTCCAAGACACCCATAACCTATGAAAGGAGGACTACAATATCTTCTACATGGAAGGGAAATACAATTCTATAGGACCCCAAACCAGACCTACAAGAGGCTAAAATAGTCCTACAGGAGACACTGTCCAAACTACAGGAGACACAAAAACTTGAGGAAAATATAGGAGGACAGCTAGAGGTGAAAGAGGAAGCATAAGAGCTACAAGAACCTAACCCCTAGCCTATTCTTGACTCCTATTATAGACTACTTGAGGGAGGCAAGATAATCCCATAGAAATTTGCAATTCCACTGTTTTCGAATTGGAAAAAGAGAGAGTGAGAACGCATAGGTGGATGCAGATAGCCAAGTCTAAAAGAGTTGAGGATATTGGCCACATGGAAGACAAACTTAGGGAAATGGGTAGGGAATTGAGTGCTCTTAGAGACAGAGAAGCCATTATAAGAAGCCACCTTGAGAATGAGAATGAATTATTAAGGAGGCAACTGCAGGAGAAAGAGACTTATTTGGCATACATGGCTAGGATATCCATAGAAGCATTACAATGCAGAACATTAGCCAAATCTTATGGCCTCTATCTAAAGGATCAATGGCTTCAATTACAAAAAAAAACTTTGGCACAAAGAGGCATAATGCCTTTCCAAGACTACAGGCAGTTCATGGATTTGTGTGACCAAAGCACCTCTGAGGACAAAGCAAATATGCCAGAGTTCTATCTACACAACATGGCCCTCACATACCTGAATGTATGAGACCCCAATGCCAAGCTATGGGATCTGCAATTAATGTCCATGGTGTCATGGATGAACCATGAAGAATTAAGGGCAACAAAAATGAAAATATTGTTAATAAAAGAGCAGAATGAACCATTGATGATAAGAGTTGAGCCATCAGATCCTATGGCACTCATCAGCACACACAACCTGCTTTCCAATGACCCTTAGATTGCCCCTAAATATCTAGCCAATCAGAAACAAGCCATTGCACACTTTGAAGACATGCTTAGGCTACTTGGGGATGATTGTGTGCATGCATGCATGAGAAGATGGAACACCTTACCCCATAGCTTGCAAATCAAAGAATACCATTCCCCCATGAGGCTGAAGGAGGCATTGAAATGAGTGCCAATGTACAAGCACTCCATGCAAAGGCTGAAGGTCAATTGGATTGGCCTTAAACTGATTCCTCCACTTATATTAGGCATGCTGGAAGGTAGAAGAGAAGAAGAAGAGGAGTAGTGGAAGGACATAGATAGAAAGGCGGGATTTTATGGAGAATATGAGTAGACCACATCAAAAGCCTGGAATGCTAGGGAGGCCACCAGGGCCATGAAAGACTAAGAGATTGACTAGGTTGCTCAGAGGATGAGCAACACCTTCAGTAGGGGGCTGATGATGAGCCTCATAAATGGGTAATTATATGGGCTCATTTTACCTCCTAACCTAGTCAAATCAACCATTATCTTAGCTTATTGTATGAGGTAATCCCCCTCATTTATTGCTCCTCACTTTGAATTCCCCTTCATTCAGCTCGGAGTACAAGCAGTTGAATTATGCACTAGAAGGCAGCCGAGCAAGTGGAAGATGATTGATAATTATCTCGAGTTTTGGGAGCCAAGCCTCCCTGATTTTAAGGAAGCTGTGGTAGCTTCATATGTATAAGTAGATAGGCCTAGGGCCTCACTAGGGTCAAATTTGTTTTTCTTGTCTAAACTCTGCTCAAATTTTGAGCTTACTATTTTATGACAGTTTTATGTAATCTTGCTATTTTTTTATAATGAAGATGGAATCCTTTTTGAGCTAGCACTGATTTACCTTAGAGGACTAAAGCTCTTGGGTTAGTGCCCAATCCAAGAAACCAAGCTTCTCTTTACTTGTATTTTTATGCTTTACTTTAGTTTGTAGATTAGTTTGTTGTTAGATGTATTTCTCTTATGGTTAAGAATAGGTTGCTTTTGATGATTTAATAGCTTGCTTCCATTTTTGCTTTCTATAGAAGGTTAAGAAGTGATCAGAGAAGATTAAAAAGGCTAGCAACAGTGCCTTGGCCTCTCTTCCTCCCTCTGGGACCATGATTTGGGGCAAAGACTCTCTTGTTGCCCCAAAAACACATATTTTCCTCATTCATAGGACTTCTAGTGTTTGCAGCTCTCTATTAGGTTGATAGTATAGTTTTTCTTTGCTTTAGATCTTCTTTATCATGTTCACTTCCTGATTTTCAATAGTCCTTTTGCATGGTTTCCTTTCTTACAGCATTTCCCAGCATTTCCTTCTATACATCATAGTTTAGGTCATTTTAATGAAAAACTATGTTTTTCCTAGGATGCACTCATTTCATTGGTTGCTTGATTTTCTTGGTTGACCGTCAGTTTCTATGTAGTAGATCTCTTCCAGTAGTAGGCTAGCTTACTAGCAATCACACCCTCCATCTAATCCATGCCTTATAGGTTTCCCAAACCTCACCTCAATTCTTCCCTAGTTTCCTTCATTTTTCATAGAACTTCTTCCTCTCTCCTTGAGCAACCCCAATCATCTTCCTCTCTCCTAGTGATTCATGGTAGACCTTAGGTGCCCTAAAAGCTCATTCAAACCTTCATCCACCTTTTCCACCCATTCTCACACCCTCAAAACAATGAAAATTTCTCTCGGCCTCATCCTGTAGACCTCCTGTAGTTTCCTTGTTTTCCTTCTGTAGTTTTCCTATGTCCTCCTGTAGTTTTTCCTGTAGGATTTCTTTTAAAGGCCAAGTGTGGGAAAAGCATCCAAAAGGATACCTAAAACCTCCCAAGACCCATCCACACCATCCTACATCCTCCCAAGCTCCAAAACCACCTTCTAACGTCACCTGTTCGCTGCCACACTCACACATAAATTAGATGCATATTAAATTCACACAAAAACACATAAAAATCCAAAAATATGTTTTATTCTTATTTACTTCCAGAAATAGCATGGTTAGATGTTTTTACTTCCTTGAGTAGGTAATGGCATTTATTTCATGGTTTCCATAGTGTTTTTGGCAAAAGTAGAATTAGCTTGTTAATTAAGGTTTACTAGGTTTTGCTTTACATTCCAGTATTTCTCCTTTCTGCAGTTAGAATAGCATCTGTAGAGTAATATTTCTTTCCTTTCATCACACATAGAGCTTCTTCTGAAATCTATAGAAGTTGGCTTGAGCTCCTAGTGGTCTCACGTCGGCTGACCAAGTGACAACTTGCAATGAGAACTAGTACTTGTGCATATAGCACCAATGCTTCCAAGTTTGTTACGAACTACCGAGTTGATACAAGTAAAGTTGGTAGCCCAAAAGTTGTAGCATTCTTGATGCAATACTGGCGCTTACCACTTCTTAAGAGAAATGGATGGTACAGAAGTAGAACGTGGACCAGTGAATAGTCAAATGCTCAAACACTATTTTGAACCTAACTACTAATTTTTACTTCCCATTGTACATATTTCATTTTTTCTTCAAAATTTTTACTTGGATTGGATGGTGATATTTGAAGTTGAAGCTCGAAGAGAAGGCCCTAAGATTTAAGGATTCAATATCATAAGTATTAATAATGCAGAGGCATATAGGATAATCTTTCAAGGTAACATCAACAACAACTCAAAGGCTAATGATCTACAAAGTTCTTGACATTTCACTAGGAAATGCCATCCCCAAGTGGAGCCACTGTTAGGTTCCTATACCAATAGGAGTCATAATTTTGATTGACTAAGGTTAAGCCTTGTAATAGTGAACATACCTTTTCTTTCTGCAAATGTTTTCCATATTAAAAAATTAAAAAATGTAAAAAGGGTATGTCCTAAAAGAATAATCAAAGGACAAAAAGAATGAAAATAGGTTTAAAAAATGAAATATATGAACCCCAAAAGACAAAAAGAGACTATGAAAGTGTGCAAGTCAAAATGCCACTACTATTTACTTTTTATGCATAGTAAATGATTGTGTGCAGCTTGTTACCTATGCCACAATCCATGATAGTCAAAATGTTTAAACTTGGCTATTTCATACTTTTAATTTCATGTTTATAGGTAGTGAATAAATTTGACCAAACAGTGTAATCTTGGTAGATCATTAGATAGGTAGAGTGAATAAAAGGAGCTCATCAGTTTAATTTAATCCCTTGGAGGATATAAGGTTAGAATTAGATAGTTTATTTTGTAAAGAAAAGAAAAAAAAGATTGATAAGGGTTTGCTAGCCTAAATGCACCCAAATAAACTGAAGCAAAAAATAGTAGGATGAGTAAGTGGGTAAGTAGTAGAAAGGTTGCAATAATATCATGTCATTTGATACAAAAAGCACTTATGTCAGTGTTTCAAATGCATCATTTAAATATGCATAAGTGGTAAACAAAACAAAAGCAATGGTTCACAATTTGGTTTACTTAACATCCCCTCATTCATTTTCACCCCCATGACACTCACTAACTTCCCTTTCATAATAAAAATATTAATACCTATAGTTTTTAAGTAAAAAAGGCTCAGAGCATTTCTCTGACTTCTGGTGGGACCGGACCCTTGGCTTGATGACTTAAGAAGAAAAGGTGTTAAATTTCATCACAATTCATTCATCCCCCTCACAAAGCCCCTTTTCCTAAGGTTAAGTTTTCATGCCTAGGAAAACCACTTTATAAACATGTTTTATGTACAAAAAACCACCAAATACATTTATCCTAAAGTACTAGGTATATGGAAAACACACAACATTTCATGTACCTAAGCACAATACCCTTCCAGTCATTTCTCTTCATATTAACTTTTTAATTAAATATATAAAAATCCCGATAAACCCATTATCCTGTATATATTTAACTTCTTTATATAAATTAGCCCCACCCCTTAGTTGATTTATAAACTATATTACTACCCCTTATCCCACAAAAAACTTTAATAACCCGCCCTCAATCCTTAATCCCGTGTTAAAGAGTCCCCGATGAGATTAAGCTCTAAATTAATCTCATACCGCCGATGATTAGACCCATGGGCCCCCCAAAAAACTTTATGGTTAAACCCCCGCGTAACTCCCATCCCCCGATCACTGTTGATCGTCCCTCCTCCACATCCAATGCCCCACAAGCATATTGGGCCAGCCCGATGTCCGCCCTTTACCCACCCGATAAAGCAGCTTTCCCCCTGGCCCCCAACGCTATGTGTCAAGCATTGAATGGAATTGGGTGACCCCTCTTGAATACCACCCACACCACAAAAGTGGTGCGATGGATCTCCCAAACCACTTTCCCCTTCCAACCAAAAACCATCACTGTTCATCAATTGGTAAACCCGCCAAAATTTACCATTTTTCTTATAAAATCCTGCTTACCCCTCTTTTCAGTCTTTTTGCGTATCTTGCCTTTGAGAGCTCAAAAAGTTGTTGTGACCACTGCAAACAGCCAAATTGCTCACAAACCTCTGCCATTGCTCCACAGACACTGCAGACAACCCAGCTCATTCATTAGTCCACACCAGTACCGTATGAACCTCTGCAGCCGCCTTCAACCACCATTTACAGTCAATTCCACCCAATTCTAGGTATTTAACCATGGAATTCACACTCCATTGTCAAATTGCAAGTCAATTCACCCTCTTTGACACTATTAATTAAGTAAAAAAGATCAAATTTACTTAAATTTTAACATTGTGAGCCATAAACCACTGCAAAACCTCCATTGCCCTAAAAAATCTAAATCATCCCCCACACTCAAATCCACAAGAGTTGAGTATGGTTGCCCCAATTGGTATGGATGTAAGGCCCATCACTACACCTCATTTAGACCTGGACCACCTTCCTTTGGCGGATAAAGATTTCCAAATAAAAGATACCACTATCCTAGAACCCCTGCTCAAAGTACATTGCTAATGCAGGGACAAGTTCCTGAACCATGCTAATGAGATTCGCCTTTGGGAGTCAAATTTGCCAAAGTACCAGTTCCCCCAAGTCCACATTTTTCCTGAAATTGTCCATATGTGCTATGCTTGCTATGTCCCCAGTCATAGAACTATCATGTCTCATGTTCAGAAGGTCCTTTTCACCATCACTGCTAAGTCTATAAATGAAATGTTGCAGCTCTAACCAGGACCAAGCCTAACCCCACTTTCAATTGGAGACTTGTTGGACTTTTATCCAAAACTTAGCTCTGAAAAGTTAGCCCAACTGTTCTAAACCTTCATCAAAGAAGAGAAACACATCCCTAAGGACTCCCCTCCATATGTATTAGTCATTTTCTCTCCATGGGGCTAGAATATTGTGGCCATGATATCTTCTATTTTGGGTTACTTCACTAGTGAGTACATTGATGAAATAAACCTTAATTTGGTGTCCATCTACACTCCATGGTAGCCTCCTATTGTCATTTATGACTATGCCCAATTTATAGCTAATAGGATACATGAGAAATTCCTTATAATGAAAAATGAAAGGGTTTTTAAGTACTCCTAAGTTTTATACCAAATGTTCTTATATTATTAATCAGAGAAGTTCTCATTCACCCTTCAAAAGCTTAACACCAAGGGTCAGCCTAGGTTAGTCATTTCTTAGACCCCATTGATCCACCAATACCAGTCTCCATTCTCTTACTCTGATTTCATTGATTTATTTGTACACCTGGCAATGGTGATGTTGACTGGAAACCCTCCTCCTAGAATCAGTCCAGAAATAAAAAGAGTCCTTCAATTGTCTAAGTAGACCAAAGTTGGTGACGGGTACCTTTACTAGGACCATATAGAAATCAGGATTTATGGTTGCATGCTGGCACCATACAAGCTACCAAGATACATTCCCATGAGTTTGTTTGCATTGGAATACTATAGGAAAATTAGCAATGCAGATGAAATAAATTTTGTCAATGCCAAGAATAAGGCCAATTTCAAAATAAAAGACCAACTAGGCCCCTTCATATGCAACTCTAGAGAGGTTGGCAAAGAGGCAGATTTGATATTATAGAATATGAAGTTCCAAAGAAGTTTTGTCTATAGATATGATCCTTTGGAATTCATCACAAAGAAGAGACAAAAGGTAAAGCTAGGACCCTTCATCCACCATCCCATACATGAAATAGAAGCATATGCAAATCAGACAGAATGGGTGGAGGGTACCCTACTAGACCAAGACAGTACTAGAGTAGATTTAGAGAATGCTCTAATTGGTTTAGAAAAGTAGATTGATGATAGCTATTTTCTGCAGGTACCAGAAGGACCAGAAAGAACCATGAGTACCCCTCCAGTCATGCAAACTCCTCAAAATGAGGAGAAGATCCCAAAAAGAAACAAAGAAGGTGCTTCCACTTTAGGAATGGCCACCTCTGATTTGCAACAGGAATCAAAGAAGAGGCAAAGGCTAAATCTAGCTTTTGAGCAGGAATACACTAAAGACTCAACTGAGGTCACCAATATAGGAGTAGAAATAAGTAGGCCCTCCACTCCATTTGGAGGCATGCAAGAACCTTCCACATCACAAACTCAGATGTTGCAAAGGAAACTTAGTGTTGAAGTGTCTTCCTTTAGAATTCCTGCTGACAAAGACCAAGATGTCAAGGAAATATATAAAGAAATCAAGGCTAGAAATGAGAGGCTTAAGACCCAAACTTATGCACAATACCTGAAGCTGACTCCTACCAATATGACAAGGCTAATGTCAACCTTTGATATTAAAGAGGGAAAGTTGGTGATGACCTTTTTTAAGCCCACAACTCAGTAGCCAAAGACAACATTAGATTTCAAGAGGGTATATTTCAAAGTATTGGCAAGGGATATTCATCCCATAGACTAGATTTAACAACACAAACAGGATGGAGAGATGATATACTCCACCCTGACAGGTAAAGTCATAGCTGTCCATCAGCTATAGAATTCCCTGAACAACATCTCAGCACAATTCCAGTTGGAAAAGGCCTCCTCACAGGCCAAGGATACAAGGATCAAGTCCTTAGGGGACTTATTGATTGAATTGGGACATGATCCCAAGGATATAAAAGCTACAGAGCAACTTATTAAGAAGAAAAATGATGATATTGTTGCACTTAAGAGGCAATTGAAAATACCCCAGCTGAAACATCCTCTGACTCTAGAAGTCATAGAGAATCAAACCAGACATGAGGAGTTGATGGACTTGGTCCTGAAGCTAAATGATCAACTAAAAGAGACTAAAAAGGAATTGTATGCTTTGATCCAATTAAAACAGACAGATGTGGCCACTTCTTCAAAAAAAATTATCCCCACAGTCTCCACAGCAGTGCCATCCACACTAGCAGCATTTTTGGCACCTACAACCCCACTTACAATAGCCTTTCCAACAACAACAGAGTCTACATCAGCAGCAGGTGCATCAAGAGAGAAAGCAACAGAACTAGTAAAATCCATGGAAGAGATGTCTATCCAGGCCACTGAAATGAACAGGTTAAGAGAAAATGTTGCAAGTTTGGAAACAGACTACAAACTTTCCCAAATAAAGGAGAAAGAAGAAGCACAAAAGGCCCAGAGAATGGGTGAAAGAATCAAAATCCTAGAGAAGGATTTAGCACTCAAGAAACCACTTGGACAAGCCAAGGAAATTCTATGGACAAATATCATTGACTCTATCAATGATATTTGGCCATCAATCCAAGTAGTTTTTGAACAAACAAAGTTGGTAAAGATAGCTATAGAAGCTATCCAGAAAGTGAAAGAGGAGTTGGGAGATAAGCTAGAGGATGAAAATAGACTCATCCACTTCCTCAACATCAAGAACAGATATGAGCTCCAATAGCTAAATATAGAAGATATGATTGCTGCCATTTTAGAAATAAGAAAGGTCCTTTCCAAAAGGAACCTTATGCTTAATTTGGAAGAATGTGCCACAATATGCAGGTATCCATTGATAGGTTCATGGATAATTTCCAGATTTTGAGGGAGAAGGGTCTGCCCAGTCCTATGGTTTTCAATGGAAAGCTCATGACACAACTGGAATATGGCGATAGACTCATAAAATTGGCTAAGGAACAAGCCAGTTCTTCATACATAATAGCCCTGCCAATAGGAAAAGTGTTATATGACACATTTGAAAACTTGTTTTTCCTTGAGCATGAGGTAAAACATTTGTTCCTCACCAAACAAATTTTTGCAAAGTATACCGAGGCTAATGAAATCTACAGGAGAATGGTGAATGTGAAATTACCAAATGCAGAATGGTGGGATAAAATGATATATTTACTGTGATAAATTTATAGCAGAAAGTTATTTGCACAGTAAAAATAAAGGCAGCTAGGTAAAACATGAAAAAACAACACAACATGGTCAAAGAGTATCAGGATTAAAGAGTATTAGTTGAAAGATCAAAGTAAAGAAGACTCCAACGTGAAACTCCACAACTGCAAGTTAGATTAAAAGGCTAACACTTCAACAATAAAGGCCATCACAACCATAATAAAAGGGGCAACATGAAACAATTCATTAGTTGTCTCTATCTTCTTGCAAGAAGATATTTCTATTACCTAGATTAAATCTCAAGTTGTTTTGAGATATTTTGTAATAATTTTTTGTATAAATAATTCACAATTCGAAGTATGTAGTGTGCATTCTTAGACATTTCTATAGCTTTCTTGATCAAAGACTGTAAGCTATTGTATCACTATTGGACCAGCAAACTAGATTATTGAATAAATCAAAGACATTTCACTGGATTCATGTGTAGTGTGAAATACAGACAAGTATCTTCTTTTGTGTTGTCACTTTTCTTTAAAAGTTTTTCCATAATCTTAAATGTATCTAAAATTTAAATGCTATAATATGGAATGATATCTCATAACTTTCTTCAATGCACTCTATTTTGACTATTATGCATTTTTTAAGTATTCTGCTAAATTATCCAAGTTAAAGAATTCGTGATTGCTCCCTAGTTCAGGGAGTTTCCCTCTGGTCTATAGTAAAGGATTCTTAACTGCCCTTTACTCATTATCATCCTTTGTTCCTCCTTTTAATATCATTTTGAGGATTCTTAAGTCCTCTCTCACCCTGGTTAAGATCATCTCACCCATTCGACCTAAAAGCGTATGATTCACTCTACTAGTTTGCCCATTGAACACTCCCTCTAATGATTTAATCCCAATTTTGCTACCCTTCTTTGACTCCATAGCCTAATAGCCAGAGGCTTCGTTCTATCCATCTATTTAAGGATTCCACCATCCATCTTCCAATACAAATCCAAAATCCCCTTTACTTTAAGAACTAGCCTAAAATCTCAGCAAATAAAGCTAAAACATATAGAGAGAGCCCTCTCTGAGTAATAGGTTGACTAGAGCCTATACTTAAAAGATTGGTTTGTAGTTACCTCGGTATTTTCCTTCTTCTAATAACTTATAGGGAACATTCTGAGTGATAATAGTGTGGAAGGGTCCTAGGAGGATTGTTGTGACTTCCTAGAGGTTCCCCATCAATCCGGCCTCAAAATAGGTCATTTCAAGAAAACCTACAGGATGTACTAGAAACATACAAGATGGTCCTGTAGGAATTACAGGAAACCTATAGGATGTAGCCGAGAGATAATTTTGAGGTGTTGGAAGTGTTGGGAAGCTTGGAAAAGGTGTTTGATGAGTGGGATAGGGTGTTAGAAGGTCTATGAACACTTCGTAGTCAATATCCAAGAGAAGAGACGGCTAGATTCACTCAATGTGTCTGGGGGAATTTCAATGAAAAATTACAAAAAAACAAGTGAGGCTGATGGTGGAACAAGAGATGGTTAAGGTGGATGAGGTTGAAGATGGATGCTGGTGATGAAGTCTAGAAAAGAATGAATCAATTGCCCATATTATGCATGAAGAAAGTGCTGAAGGAAATGAGAACATGAGTGATATATTATTGCAAAAATAGAGTAATGGGAAAAAGATGAAAATGAAATGAACCAAATGCTGAATCAAGACAACAAACTCCAAAGCTCATGCAAGAACTAGAAATTTGTGTTTTTGGGGTTGTTGTAGGGTCTCTTCCTCAAGTCATGGTCCCAGAGGGAAGAGGTGAGGCCGAGACACCTGTTGACAACCTTGTGTGATATTTTCTCCTTGCTAACCTTCTAATTAAAAGAAGGCACAAATAGAAGAAAAATAAAATACAACCAACCTAGCCTACACTATTGTAACGGAAATGCATTTTCTTAAGAAAATGAACAGCTAAACTAGGAATCTATGCTAGCATACATGTGCAAAAGAGGAGCCTTGGCTGCTACGGTTGGGCCCTGACCCAATAGCTTTATCTGTATGAGTTAACTTAGTTTTGGCTATAAAAAAAACTCATTCTTATTATCAAAACCATGTATTACATCAAAAACTGTCACAAGGCTTGCAACTCGAAAATAGAGTAGAGTTTTACAATTAAAATCTGAATCCTACTGAGGTCCTAGGCCTCTCTACTTATACATCTGAAGTCTCCAACGAATTCCTTAAAATTAGGGAGGCTCAGCTGCCAAACTCGAGATAAGCTGGTGCTTTGTCTTTCACTTGCTCGACTGCCTTCTAGTCCTCATGATTTGGTTGTTTGCACTCCTAGCTGATGGAGGAATATTCGAATGGAGGGGTAGTAAATGAGGAGGATTTACCTCCTATAATTCCTCTCCCTTGTCCCATTCAATTTTTGACCAAGGTCTTTGCCAAAATTCCTTGTTTTTATCCTTTAATCTTGCATTAAATGCACATTAAACCACAAGGCAAAATATCCAACTCTAACTCATCTCATAACAAAATATAATCAAAAGTATGCAATAAGTTGTGAGAATAGTTGGTTTGACTAAGCTAGGAGGTGAATTAAGGCCCATATAATTACCCTATGATGAGGCTCATCATCACCCCCATACTAAAAGTGTTACTCGTCCTCTAAGCAACTTAGTCAATGTCCATGTCCTTCATGGCCCTGGTATCCTCTCTGACATCCCATGCCTTTGTTGTGGTCTCTTCTTCTTGTTCATAGAAGCCTGATTTATTTTCTACATATTCCCACTACCTCTTTTCCTCTTCTTCTTTTCTCCCCTCTATTATCCCTAGTAGTAGTGGTGGACTGAGTTTTAGGCCTATCCAATTGACCTTCAACCTTTGCATTGATATCTTATACATAGGTGTCATGTTGAGTGCCTCTCTCAACCTTTGAGGGGAGTGATATTCTCTGATCTTCAAGCTGTGTGGTAGTGTGTTCCATCTCCTTAGGCAGGCATGTATATTATCATCCCCTAGCAGCCTAAACATATCCTCAAAATGTGAAATTTCTTGCTCTTGGGCAGCAAGATATCTAGGTGCCAACTGAGGATCATTTGCAATCATATTATGGGTGTTGATTAGGGCCGTGGGATTTGATTGTTTAGCTCTAATGAAGAGAGGTTCTTTTTTTCTCTAGCCAATATTCTTTTCATCTCTATAGCCCTTGACTCCTCATGGTTCATCCATGATACCAAAGACATTAATTATAGATCTCTTAGCTTGGCATTAGGATCCCAAACATTCATGTCTGTGAGGGTCATGTTGTGTAAGTAAAACTTAGCCATTTTGGCCCTATCCTCTAGTGTACTTTGATCACAAAGATCAATAAACTACCTGTAGTCCTGAAATGGCATGGTGCCCCTTTGTGCTAGTGTTTTAATCTGAAACTACAACCATTATTCTTTGAGGTAAAGGGCATAGGATTTAGCTGGCATCCTACACTGGATGGCCTCCAAGGAGAGGTTGGCCATACATGCCAGGTGGTCTCCCTTTCCTGCAACTGTACCCTTAGCCATGCATTTTCCCTTTCAAGTTGATCTCTCATTATTGCTTCTCTGTCCCTTAAGCCACTTAGCTCTTTGCCCATTTCTTTGAGCTTCTCTTCCATGTGCCCAATGTCTTCCACCCCTTTTGACTTAGCGATTTGCATCCATCGGTGGGTTCTAGGCTTCTCCTTCTCAAGTTCAAAAAGAAATGGGATGGCAATTTTTTGGGGTATTATCCTGCCTCCTTCAATAAATTGGTAGTAGGAGTCTAGGTTAGGTTGGGGGTTTGGTTCCTTTATTTCAGGGTCTTCCTCTTTTGTTTCTTAATGCTCCCCTACCTTTCTTTCCAATTTATGTGCTTCTTGTAGTTTTTGCAGAGTATCCTGTAGGACTGTTTTTGCTTCCTGTAGGTTTTGCTTTGGATCCTATAGGATGGAATTTTTTGGGTTGTGTTATATTCATTCCACGACTAGACCACGTAGTTAACTAGGGGGTTAGAAGTGGGGCGGAGCCCCCCCTTTGTTGCGTCGATTGCACAGCGGGGGGGAGTCATAGGGGGTTTGAGGGGTGCAAGTAACCCTACTCTATGGGGTCCAAGGTAGCTCCCCATAAAATTTTGGTTTTGGACCCTATGTTAGGTTGGGCGGACCTATCTATGGTTTTGTGCATGATTTTCTCACATGGTTTTAGACGTGATGGTTTTTTGGTACATGATATTGGATGCTTCGGAATGTATAAATATGTATTGTAACATTTAAAAGAACATAATGAAAAATCAAGCTAGTAGTCTCAGTTTTGGGATACAAGGGAAAATCTCTATGTATATGTGTTTTGTGTGTTATGCTCTTGCATTGTTTATTTTCTGTGTTTTAGAATTTGTATGCAGGTAATTTCTGTATGGGGTTAAAACCTACAACCTTACTCTTTAAGGAAGTTGATCTGGTACTAGGCCTCCTTACATAGGTGTTTGGTGACATAGGGGAAGGCATTTTGTCTCTTGGTGTAGGGGAATCTTGAATCTCAATAGGTATTTTTGTTGATATTTGTGGCTTCCCTTGTTTGATTCTTGTGCCCTTTCTTGTTATGAAATATAGTGGGCCTTGCCTCCTTCTTTTCCATTGTTGCTTGACTCAGGTGCTGAGAGCAGTGAGGGTAGTTGTTTCCTCCCTCTCAAGGGCCTCTGGACACACCTGAGGTGACTCCTCCTTGTGTTCTTTCCCTTATGTTTCAATGCCTTCTTCCTCTCTATTTTTCCTATCTTTCTTCCTCTTGTTGTTCTTCCTCAACTCCATCAGTTTCTTCCTTAGTTTCCTCCTCCGTTTAATCATCATTCTCCTTCTCCTCCTCTTCTTCTTCTTCTATGTCATAATGTTCCTCTGTATCAGTCTCTTCTTCATCCATCTTATCCCTATCTAGCTTTGTATCTTCTTCTTGTTGTTTTACCTCCTCCTCACTGACAAAAGGACTAACATCATAAGTAAGGGTTTTGATGTCATCCTTTGCTGGCAAGTCTCTGAACACATGTCATAGTGATTCTAAGATTTTGGAGGGAATCCTCAATGAGGATCCTGATCAACCCATAGTGAGCCGATTGTTGGGAATTTCCTTCCTTTACTTTGTTGCTGGAGTCTATGAGTGATTGCATCAAGAAATAGGGTATGTTGAGTCTTTGGTGAACTGGTGTTTCTACCCCAAATCTTAATTGTTCAAGCATCCTAAAATGGTAGCCATAAACAACATTGTATCTACCCTCACATGAGATATATTTGATGATTTGGTAGCCTACCCACTCCATGGGTATGGCAGATTGTCCCTCCTTACTCCATTTTATCTTATGTGGGTTCTTCACCTTCTAAAAATATTTTCCTTTTTTCCACCTGACTCTCTTCTTTGTCTTCTTTTCTCCATGGAATTCCTAGGGGAAGTGTGGTGACCCTACTGATGCGATCTGGGGTGAGATCTATAGTGAGCCCTCTAACTATAACAGTGGCATGGATTCTGCTATGTGGAGTGAGGGAATGAGAAAATTCTTGACCCACCTCTTCATCATACCCTGTGACTTTCTTGGAAAACCCCATCCATTCGTGTCTCATAAAGATTTCAAGCACTTAGGGTTGTTGTTGTATCCTCATAGTGTTTGTGGATTCCCTCCTATTAAACCCTCCTGTCATCTTTCTTGTGAGGCTTGAGGAGAAAATGAGAGGTTTGACACAATTTTTTTAAATTCAGGAGGAAAACAAAGTTTATTGTGTATGTAATTCACCTTCCACAATTGCTAAATTCACTAGATCTTAGAGAATTTCTAGTTCACTTGCTTGTAAATGGGGATGGATTTTTATGGCCTACCTCTTTAGAATGGTGGCAGTGGACAATTCTCGTGATATCCCCCCTTGAACCCCTCTCTACCTATCCTATAGACTACCTCTGTGTATCCTGTAGACTACTCCTGTAGACTCTTGTCGTAGGAATTCATGTGCGTGCTCCTATAGAAATTTTCTTGCAAAGAATTGGATCCTTCCTTCCGATGGGTGGCTAGAGTTATGAGAGAAACTTGACTGAGGGAGTTTCAAGGAGGTGGAATGCATGAATGCATGAAAATGATGTTTTATTTCCCTTTATGGTGTTTCAAGATGAGGTGGTGTGCTATCAGAGGTACATTGTGATTTATGGACCATTGGTCCCCACTACCACCTCATCATTCCCACTCCTTGTAATCAGGTCCCACCTCGTAGATCCATAGTTAACCACTTCTTGTCCTACTCCTCCTCCGTCTTTGAGTTGACTGTAGCCACGTGTGAGAGGACACTTGGTTTTGTATGTGATGACTGAACAAAGGTGGCCAAGTTAACTGGCCACTTTTTCACTTATAAACCAACTACCTCATAACCCTTACAACTTTTGATCAAATGATGCATATGAGTGAGTGAGCGGGATACTTACCTTTGGTCTGGATGCCATGTTGCAGTTGTCGAAGATTAGAAGTGATGCGTTGTTTATTTGCTGCATGGTCACTCTTCTTCCTCCTCTGTTGTCTGCTAATGGTTTCTTAGCTTTTGTAGGTATCTGTGACTAAATATTTGATGTTGCTGTTGTTGTGGAGCTCTTGGATCACCCTAGCGAAGACCTGTAGTTGATAATTGATATTTTGTGGGATAGGCTACTACAGGATTTACTATAAGATGTCATGTACCTGCTTTTCTCTTAGAATTTCTTTATCATGTTGTTGGATGAAACTGTGAGGATGGTATAATGAATGGACAGAGGGAGTAGGATTGTTTATGGAGCAGGGAACATTCAGGTAATGCTCTTACTCTCTGTTTTTCCTTTTTCTTTCTTTTTCATAACTGGCAAAAAATGACTTCTTTTTGTTTTGAATGGTGAGTGCATGGAGGATTATAATGGACAAGTTCAGGGGTTAGATCATGTCTAGGATGAGTTTTAGGGAGCTAACCATTCTACCATTCACCCTCGGATTGCTTCCTATAGGTTTTCTGGGTCACTGTAATTCGTACAGGATCATCGGTTTTCAGAGGATCCTGCAGAAAACATAGTCTTCGCCTAAATTGAAGCAATGGAGTGAAAAAAACAATGCAATTGATGGATGGATGCATGGTAAGGAGTGGAGGAGATGGATAGGTGTGAGGCAAGGTTCCCTTTCGATCCTCTCTTTTCTCCTTGATTGTCTTCCTCGCCCACCTGCAAATAACAAATATA
>APFE030952978.1:0-15825 GCA_000404065.3 Pinus taeda | reverse complement strand
AACAAATATATATATATATATATATATATATTGAAAAACACTTAGGCTGCCTCAGAGAGGTTTTCACCCTAGATGTTTGCCCTGGGCGCCTTAAGGAAGGTTTTCACCCAGGGATCTTCTTATTCTTCTTTCCATTTTTTTTTTCATCATTGGGTTGCCTCACGAGGTTTTCAACCCAAAGATGGGATTCAGGTGCCTCATGGAGGTTTTCACCTAAATTCTTATTCCTTTTTCTATTTTTCAATGAACTACTTAGGGAGGAGTTGGAACTCGCTCCACCATCATCACTATCTTATTGATATTGTCAATGAACTATTGCTTTGATAAAGGCCTCTTGTATATTTTCAATCGGTGTCCATTAACAAGCAATGGAATGGTTTCTTCATCTATAGTTCTGATTTTCACTGAACCATTGTCATGGCATCTCTCCACCACATAAGCTCTGAGCCATCTTGTCCTTAGCTTTCCCTTGAAGTCTTTATACCTAGAATCATATAACAATGCCCAATCGCCCTCTTGAAATTTCTTCTCCTTAATATGTTTATCATACCAGATCTTCCTCTAAAGCTGAACTATCTCGTATGTAGGAGGGCCTACATTCTAAATTCATCCAAGCCATTCAAATGGAACAATCTTTCTTTCTATGCATGACTGAGATCCAAATCTAGTTGGGCTACCATCCTCAATGTGTTATATTCAAACTAAATGGACAACAAAGAATTTTTCCCATAGACCAACTCATAGGGTGTAAATCCATTGGTGGTCTTCCATGTTGTATTATAGGCCCACGTGGCCTCAACTAGTCTCTGTGCCCAATCCTTCCTGCTACTACTCACTACCTTGGTTAAGATTCTCTCCAGTGCCCTATTGGTCATCTCCACTTGCCCATTAGCTTGTGGATGATAAGGAGTGGAGGTCCTATGCTTGATTTTGTGAAGGCTGAGCAGTTCTTTAATCATGTTGGAGGTAAACTAGTTGTCTTCGTTTGTGACTAGCTCTCTAGGATACCCAAATTTTTAGAATACATTCTCCCTTAGGATCTCAGCCACCTTCTCTTTTGTTGCTACCTTAATTGGCTTGGTTTCAGCCCACTTAATCAAATAATCAATGCACACAATAATGTAGTTTGTTTGCTTTGAAGGAGGGTTGATAGACCCGATGAAGTCCATGCCCCACTTGTCAAATGGCTGAAAAGTCACTTGAGGTTGTAGGGGAATTTCATCTCTTAGAGTGTGCTTCCCCATCATTTGGCACCAGTCACACTGACTAATGTACTTTTTCACATCCTCATGAAGATTGGGCCAATAATAGTCTACTTGTAACACTTTGAATGTTTTCCTCTTTGCTGCAAGATGACCTCTATAAGGCCCATCATGATAGGTCAGAAGGATGTCAAAAACTTCCTCTTTCCTTACACACCTTATCAAGATTTGATATGGGCCAATTTTGAAAAGATTGCCCCCAATTCAGGTGAAGGGGGTTCTTTTCCTAACTATCTTGCTCTTTTCTTTGGAGAGAATGTTTGGTGGGAACTATGTTGATGCCAAATAGTTTGCTATTTAAGGAAACCATGGAGAGAGAACTGAAATAGCAAACAAGTGCTCGTCTGGTAACTGGTCATCCACCATTCCTTCTTCACCTGTAGGCACACCCTAGATAGAAAGTCTGCAACAACATTTTCCTTACCAGGCTTATCAACTATGGTTACATCAAACTGCTATAATAAATGAAACCATCTTATAATTTGAGCTTTCACATCTGGTTTGTTCATTAAATATTTGATTGCAGCATGGTCAGTATGCACAAATGTTTGATAGCCTGTAATGTAATGCTTAAATTTGTTTAATGAATGCACAACAACTAAGAGTTCCTTTTCGGTCACTATATAATTTAGCTTAGCCTTTGACAAGTTCTTACTGGTAAAATAAATGGCATAGGGTAGTTTCTCCTCTACCTAACCTAAGGCTCCTCCTATGGCTTTGTGTGAGGCATCATCATGAATATGAAAAGGGAGGGCCCAGTTTGGGCCTCGGAGAATTGGTGCAGTGGTTAACTTACCTTTTAGAATGTATAAGGCATATTGATAGCGTTTTGACCATATAAACTCAGAATCTTTGGCCAACAACCCAACTAAAGGAGAGGCCAACTTGTTGAAGTCTTTTATGAACCTTCAGTAGTATCCATCTAATCCTAAGAAACTCCTAACATCTCTTTGCTTTTGCGGAGGTGGGACCCTTTGGATGATTGTTATTTTGTTTGGGTCCACCTGCAATCCTCACTGAGATATTGAATGACCTAGCATCGTCCCTTCAGTCATTAAGAATTCACATTTTTCTAAACTGAGATACAGGCTCATTTCAATGCATTTGTGCAATACTTTGCCTAGGTTTTTCAAGGCTTCTTGAAAATCACAACCATAAGGTGTAAAATCATCCATATAAATTTCCACCGCATCATGTACTAATTCAATGAAACTACTCAAGATAGCTCTCTGGAAAGTGGTAAGAGCATTACATAGGCCAAAAGGAAGGACCCTATAGGAAAAACTACCCCAAGGAAAGATGAATGTAGTCTTATCCTGGTCTTTTGGGAAGATTTGGATTTGATTGTACCCATTGAACCCATCTAGGAAAGAAAAAAAAAAAAATTTCCTTGCCAAGCCGTCTACCACTTGGTCAATGAAGGGTAGGGGAAAATGATCCTTGTTTGTGGCTTTGTTCAACTCCCTGTAATTGACACAAATTCTCCACTTACCATTTTTCTTGGGAACTAATATTAAAGGAGAGGCCCACTCACTGTCATAGATAGGGCAAATGAATCCTGCATCTAGTAGTTTTTGTAGTTCTTCTTTGACTATATATTTAAGAGTTGGATTCATCCTCCTTTATGGTTTTCGGACCAGCTTGCAACCTTCTTTGATGTATATGTGGTGAGTACACATTGAGGGGTGTAATCCCTTCATTTCATTGTAACTCCAAGCAAAGGCTTCTATGTTTTCTCTCAACATGTTACATAGCTTTTCTTCTTCGAGAACAGAAAGAGATGGATTAATTTTCAAAGTTTTCTTTGGGCCGAATTCTATGGTTTTGACATGGAGTGGGTTGGAATCGGCTAAGCATAAGTCAATTGGATGATTTTTTTGTGTTTTCCTTACTTCTTCTTCTAATGGTAATGAACGAGGAGTTGGACTTTGGAGAAGGTGTTCAATTAAGTCATCCTCATCTTATTGTCATCCTCCTATGGTTGCTTCCAAAGCATAAAGTTGGGTAGAATAAACCTCATCTTCTTTCTCCTCCTCCAACCATAAAGGTAAATCATGATCTAGAGAAGTTTGAGCAAGAGGGTATAAGACTAACTGTTTGGACATATGCTTGTTCTTGATGGTCATATTCCCATCTCTGCAGCTAATGTAAGCATCGGTTGTGGCCAACCATTGCCTCCCTAGGATGAGAGGATAACCATTAAGTTTAGCCTTAGGCTGGAGAACTAGAAAATATGCAGGGTACTCCCAGGAGTCATTGGAGACCATCATATCCTCCACAATTCCCTCAGGGTTGACTGTGGAATGATCTGCAAGTTTCAAAACTATTGTGGTCTTCCTCAATGACCCTTGGAGGTTGAGCGAGCATGGTGTCCTTGGTCGTCACATTAATCGTAGCCCCAAGATCAATCAGAGTGTGTGGGATGATGGTTCCATTGATGTGCACATCTACTATAGGGATTCCAGGGTCCAAATATTAGGACTTATTACCTGCCCCAGCATTACGTCGAATAGCTAGCCAATGACATTAATGGTAGGGGAATCCCTTTTTCTTCTTCTTGGATGCTTGAAGCATTTCTCCTTAATCAACTTATTGTAAATGGGAACATCTTTTATTTCCTAGAGAAGGGGAATATTTACACATTTTTTTCAATTCTCCCATAAGTTCAATTTCTTTTGGGGTAGGATGGAGTGGTTGGGCTAATTTCTCAGGAAAGGGTGGATTTGATTTAAGTTTGCTTTCCACTCTTTCCTCCTCAACCTCCCTATTTGGAGGGGGAGGTTGGTTATTCGGGAGATTTCTCCCAGATCTTAGATTGATCTCCTTTATTTCTACAACATAAGCTAGGTATGATGTCTCTCCACTGTATATGTGTTGAGCTTGCCTATTGTTCGGGTTTATATTTGGCTGGGCAAGAATCTAGGGTTTCTTGGGTGGAGCAAAGTGTAGCAGTTGCGGGTTGGTAGGTGGTGGAGGCAATAGAGCTAGAGCATTGTTGTATTGGGGCCTCCACCCCTAGAGTGGTGTATTCCACTAAGGTTATGGTGGAGCGTAAGGTTGAAATGACTAGTTGGCTAGTTGGGAATGATATTGAGATGCATAGGACCAAGGAGGGGGTGTAGAACAGGATGGATGAGCAGGGGGTCCCCAAGAAGGTATAGCTATGGTTTGGTTGGGGTTGTAATATGCATGGGATGACCCTTGCATACCCTACTAGTATGGTCTAGGCCTAGGAGATCTCCTTTGGTTGATGTAGCAAAGCTACTCAGTGACCCCTTCATCTACTTGATATACAACTTTGAGTCCAGGTAAAGAAGGGCACTTGTCCGTGGAGTGGTTTTGTTCACGGACTAAGTAAATTTCAATATAGTTCAATGGACATTCATTCCTAGGATGCCTCCTAGTGTATCTAGGACAAAAGATGGCCAAGGATCTCTCTGCTTCCTCTTGCTTCCTTTTGATGTTCATGGTGTCCAATTGCAAGGCAAGGGTTTGCAACATCTCCGTTTTGAAATCTTCCAGCATATTTCCAATTTCACCCTTGATGGATGAGTTGGAAGATGATGTACTGGCCATAGGTTGACTACTCCTACCCTTTTTCTTGACTGCCATAGAATACTTTCTAAAGACAATCTTGATATCCTCATAGGGTAATTGGTCGATATCTCCTTCTACTAACAAATGTAAATTATCCAAAATATCTTCTATTACTCCTTTGAGCATGACCAACTTTAGTGACTTGGGGTCAAGTGTGCACTTGGCCCTTTTGTAACTGAGCTAGAATCTTTCTTCATAGTCTTCTAAGGATTCATCCTGGCCTATGGTCATCCTGAAAATTTCTTCTTTAGTATCCTTTGACCTATAGTAGTCCCAATATTTGTTGTTAAAATCCTGTTGCATTTGAGCCCAAGTTGTGATGCTATCTCTAAGTAAACCCATGAACCAACACAATGTTGCATCCTTGAGGGTAGATGGAAACAGTTTTAACTTTTGCTCATCATCTGTATAGTCATAGGTTTGGCATATAATAGCAAACTCAAATAGGAAAGTTTCAGGCTCTTCTGTGGTCAGGCCATGGAAATGAGGTAGGTCAGAGGAGCTTATATTCTTCATCTTAGTGTCCCCATCGGTTTCCATGATGGGGAAGGCACCCTCAACTCTCTCTATATTCCCTTTGTCATTTTGGTTTTCACCCATTGATTCAGTAGGAATGGGTTACTCTTCTTCTTCTTCCCCTGTAGGTTCTTCAAATATGTCAGGTTGCTCACCTAAAGGTTCCTCTAGTTCACAGCCATTGAAGAAGAGAGAAGGTTGGATGTTGGATGCAGTGGGGGTATTTGGCAAGAATTTCCCTAAATTGTCCCTATTCCTATGAGGCATGAAAGGAAATGTTTTTGGGTTGGTTTTTGTAAGATTTTTTAAGCTAGAAAGTACTTTTCAGAAATGAAATTGTTGATTGAATGAAAACTACAGACAAAAAAAAAACTACTTGCTAAATTGAAATTCTAATTGTAGAATGGAAGGAAAAGCTGATAATGACAAATGAAAGAAAGGAAGCTACTAGATTACTTTTGCAGAAATAAACTAATGGTAGAAAATTGGAGACTAGAAATAGAAGAAAAGAAAGCAGTAATCACATTCTACTTAGACACCTCCCCAGCAACGGTGCCAAAAAATGATGAGCGCCAATATTGCAACAAGGATGCTGCAACTCTTGGGCTACTAGCTTTAGTTATCAACTCAGGGTTCGTACAAACTTGGAGGTGACAGTGCTATATACACAAGTAAAAGTGAAGGTCCTGTTATTTTCATTGTTCATCCGACGAGAGACCTAAGGGGTTCCAAGCTAGACTTCTATAGAGTCAGAAGAAGCTTGATCCTTCAATGGAAGAAGAGCAAATCTACTCTAAGAGAGCTACTCTATTGCAATAATGAAGAAAACAACATGTAATGCTAAATCACACCATATCCTAATTAACCAGTTAAATAGCTATGCTAAGTAGAATTATGAAATCAACACTAACCTAATGCTGCTATCTAAGTTATAGAAGTAAAGAGCATCAAACCATACTAATGTGTAAGCAAGGAAACTAAACTAAATCTACTTTAACTTTTTTTGGTTTTTTGGTAAAATCAAGCATGCAATTTAATTGTTCTTGTGGATGTGACACGTTGATGGAAGGTGGTTGAGGATGGCTAGAAGGCATATGGAGTGTTTGGATGGTGTGGAAAGGTCCTAGGAGGTGTTTTGTGACTTCCTAGAGGTTCCCCATCAATCTGGCCTCAAAACAGATCGTTTCAGGAAAACCTACAAGATGTACTAGAAACCTATAGGATGATCCTGTAGGAATTACAGGAAACCTACAAGATGCGGCTGAGAGCTAATTGTGAGGTGTTAGGAAGCTTGGAAAAGGTGTGTGATGAGTGGGATAGGGTGTTAGAAGGTCTATGAACACTCAAGAGTCAATATCCAAGAGAAGAGATGGCTAGATTCACTCAACGTGTCTAGGGGAACTTCAATGAAAAATGACAAAAAAACTAGTGAGGCTGATGGTGGAACAAGAGGTGGTTAAGGTGGATGAGTTGGAAGATGGATGTTGGTTATGAAGTCTAGACCTCCTCTTGAAGTACCTGCAGTGCTTAAAACATGTGTGTCTTCCAAGAACTGTGCAACAAGATACATTTTCATAAACTAGAAAAGCATGAATCAATCTCCCATATTATGCATGAAGAAAGTGCTAAAGGAAATGATAACATGAGTGAGATATTATTGCAAAAATAGAGTAATGGGAAAAATATGACAATGAAATGAACCAAATGTTGAATCAAGACAACGAACTCCAAAGCTCATGCAAGAACTAGAAATATGTGTTTTTGGGGTTGTTGTAGGGTCTATTCCTCAAGTCATGGTCCCAAATGGAGGATGTGAGGTCGAGACACCTGTTGGAAAACTTGTGCGATATTTTTCTCCTTTCTAACCTACTAATTGAAAGAAGGCACAAATGGAAGCAAACTAAAATACAACCAACCTACCCTACACTACTATAATGGAAATGCAGTTACTTAAGAAAATGAACAACTAAACTAGGAATCTATGCTAGCATACATGTACAAAAGAGGAGCCTTGGCTACTAGGGTTGAGCCCTACCCAAGAGTTTCACCTCTCTAAGTTAACTTAGTGCTGGCTCAAAACAAAACTCATTCTTATTATCAAAACAATGGATTACATCAAAAATTGTCACAAGTCTTGCAACTCGAAAATAGAGTAGAGTTTTACAATAAAAATATGAATCCTACTAAGGTCTTAGGCCTCTCTACTTATACATTTGAAGTCACTAATGACTTCCTTAAAATTAGGGAGGCTCAACTCTCAAACGCAAGATAAACTAGTGCTTTGTCTTTCACTTTCTCGGCTTCCTTCTAGTCCTCGTGATTTGGCTATTTGCACTCCAAGCTGATGGAGGAATATTCGAATGGAGGGGTAGTAAATGAGGAGGATTTACCTCCTATAATTCCTCTCCCTTGTCCCATTCAAGCTTTTACCAAGGTCTTTTCCAAATTCCTTGCTTTTATCCTTTAATCCTACATTAAATGCACATTAGACCTCATCTGAAATGAGACCTTAAAAAATTATTAAGGTATTACAAACTCATGTGCATGGATTTTCCTATGCTACTTTATGCAATGGATTGATAAGATTGTGAAATATGTAGACAATGAAGCAGTTAAAGAAGCATAATAGACAACACACATAAACATAACAAGTTTATGAAGGAGTTCACCCAACACTCCTGGGCTACATCTCCTGGTCCAGCCTTCAGTGACGACCTCTCTATAATGTCTTTATAACAGATTTTTACAATAGTATGAGCTCAACTTGAGTCTCAACACATAACAAATACAATAGCAAGAGTTTTTCTTGAACCTCTCAAGCCTTTCTGAGTACACAGACTCTCTCAATCACTCTCTGTCTTTGTCTTGCTCCGTCTCGTCACTGCCTTCAATATTGCCTGCCTTTGTTTATGTTGGTCTGTGGCTTTTATAGCCAATATGCATTGTTTGTTCATCCTCCTTCTCAGGCTCTCTAGCTTCCCGACCTCTGTCCACTCAGATCCCCCTCTGAGCATTAGCAATTATTACTAAATACTTCCAAGGATGGTGGCCACCTGTACTGTAATGGAATGGGTCATCGAGCCTTTGAAATTTAAAATTGGTTGTTTTTTGTCAACACAGGGAAACGCTGCAAAAACATAGAAAATCATCCAAAACACTATTCATTAGATTTGAAATATTATGAATTCGCTTTATGACTCCTATCAGGCCCCCCTTTGTAGCGATATCACATCTCCACCGTTGATTTGGGAGATCCAAACCCAACAGTTAAGATCCATTTTAGGCAGCTCTTTCGTACGGGAGTTAACCACCTGATGAGGGTGGTTTTATCTCTCCTCAACCTGGACACGTGGCAGCCGTTGTATGGGATCGGGCCAACCCAAACCACTTGCTGCCCTTGGCCCGCCTGAAATCCTACGCATATCGCGATTTCCCTTTGTATTGAAAATACATTAAAACATTGAAAATCCTGCTTATCAGACTTGAAATCATATGTAACAGTATTAATAAACCCTTTAAAGTCTGTAATATCACAGTCATAGTTATTATTAGCCTCGCTCCTTTGCATAGTTCTGATGTGATATTGCAATATCACAATTGCATGTCACTGATCCTTTCGGGCCACAATTAAGTCTATATATATGTGCATATCAGTGATGTGATAGCATGATTGACTCTGGACCATTGATCTGCGCACATAAATCAATGGCTCTCATTTGATCGCATTGTCTGCTATCGCACTTCCCATATATCCACCTCAGATAGCCTCTAATAGTCTTTGTCGATTGCGAGTTGTTGATCGGATCTAGACCATTGATCAGCCAGATCTGACGACTCCTATGTATTCACTGTTCAAGTCACTGATAGCTCTGTGTTCACTGTTTTCTTATGATTTTCATCTCCTGATAGTGTTTTTCGATCTTTCTAAGGGTTATTCCCATGCATTTGTTTTGATCTTTCAAGAGATTTTGAAAACTTAGAAAGCATTCTAGGATCCATTTGGATCACGCCGCCCCACTGAAAAGGCTTTTTGACCACCAAAAGTTGGTTTTTAAGCATCAATCAAGTGAGGATACAACTCCCTCACTTGCCCAATTTCTATCCATTTTGCACTGTTGGGTTTTGAACCTTTGAGTCCAATTCTAAGGTACTCAACATCCCCTCTGTGCATAGTTCTCACCTTCCTGTATAGAATTGTATCTTCCTGAAACTGATTGAGATATTCAGCAACAGATCATTAATAGAAGGAAACTAAATTTTCTCTTTGGGATCTTTAATTAATGAAGGTTCAAACAGTCTTAAATTTTTTGCATTTACCACTGGATAGATGTGAATGTAAGCTGGCAAGTCAAGGAGGAAAGCATTCTCACCAATTCTCTCAAGTACCTTGAAATTCCCATACCTTATTGGCTTCGGCTTCTTTCCTTCACCTTGCATTCTGTCTTTGCTAATATACAGCTAGACTTGATCATCAACTTGGAAGCTATGCTCCATCTAATGCTTATCATGCCTTGCTTTGTACTTGGCTTGGCTCTTTTCCAACTGTTCCTACACTGCTTGATGAATTTCTTGGATTTGTTTAATGAACCTAGCTTCTTTGTCCACATCACTATGTCCATCAACTGCTATGTCTTTTTTAAAGACAAAATCCAAGGGAGACCTTGGTATAAAACAAAAACAAGTCTCAAAAGGAGATCTCTATGTAGAAGAATGCTTAGCACGGTTGTAAGCATGTTGCACATAACATAAATGTTCATCCCAAGGCTTGGGATGCTTGCTGCAATAATCCCTGAGCAACTGGATCATCGTCCTGTTGACCACCTCTATTTGGCCATTTGTTTGTGGATGAAAGGTTGTGCTCTTCTTTAGTCTAGTGTCCATCAATTCCCATAGACTTGACCAAAATTTCCCAAGAAATCGGGAGTCTCGATCAAATACTATGGAAGTGGGTAACCCAAAATGCACCCAGACATGTTGAAAGAACAACTTCGCTATTTGTTCAGCTGTAATCTTCTTGTTACAAGGTATTAAGATACACATTTTGTTGAACCTGTCCACAATAAAATATAAATAGTCATGAACTTTTCTAGATTTAGGCAATCCCCCAAAAATTCCATGGAAACACTTTCCCAAGGACGAGAAGGAACTGGAAGTGGAGTGTACAAGCCTAGTTTTCTATTGCTGGGCTTTCTTTTAGCACACATGGTACACACTTTAATATATCTAGAAATTGTTTCATGCATTTGGATAATAGAAGAATCTTTGCAGCTGTACAACTGTTTTTCTTACACCAAAGTGACCTGATATCAGAGAAGTATGTGCTTCATGAACTATGTTAACTCTTTTAGTTTGTGAAATGCATAGCTTTCCCAAATGATACAAGATTTGGTCCTTAACATAATAATCCAATTCTTCTACTTTTTTTCCATGACATAAAGCTGCATATACATCTTTAAAATCTATATCTTGAGCATATTGTTCAATGTAGCTTTCATGCATTACTGAGTTATGCTTAAGTAGAGTAGATGCATTTATGATTGGTCTGGACAACATATCTGCAACTTTATTGTGTATGCCCTTTTTATATCTAATGACTAGATGAAACTACTGTAGGAAACCCATCCACTTATAATGTCTTGATTGCTGCAATTTAGTTTGTGAGTGCAAATACTGAAGTGGTTGATGATCAATATGTATAACTGTTTCTTTGCCCATTAAGTAATGTTTCTACTTTTTCACACTCTGGACTAATGCATACAATTCTTTATCATATGTAGGATAATTAACTAATGCAGAATTAAATGTCTCAGAATGGTAGCATATGGGTTTAACATGTTGCATTAACACTGCTCCCATGGCATAGCCATTGGCATCTATTTCGATCTCAAATGGTCTTTGAAGATCTGGCAACACTAGTACTGGTGTTGTATTAATTTTTTCTTTCAAGGTGTCGAAGGCTTTCTGTTGTTTGCCTCCCCACTGAAACACCTTGTTCAAACCTGTTAAAACATGTAAGAGAGCTGAAATTAAGGAAAAGTTAGCAATAAAATTTCTCCAATATTGTGTTGCTCCTAGGAAGCTTCTAACTTCTGTAGCAGATTTGGGTTTAGGCCAGTTTATAATGACTTCAACCTTAGAGGGATCCATCTTCAATTTACCACCCCTACAATATGACCCAAATAATTTAAAGATGTTTTTCCAAATTCACATTTTGATAACTTAACATAGAGATTTTCTTTTTTCAAAACATCTAGAGTCTACTTTACATGCTTCAAATGTTCTTCCCATGTTTTACTAAAAACAAGAATTTCATCTAAATTTACAATTACAAAATCATCAATAAAAGGTCAGAGTACATCATTCATAACTCTCATGAAAGTGGCAGGAGCATTAGTTAATCCAAAAGGCATAACTAGTCATTCATACAACCCTTGCTTTGTTTTGAAAGTAGTCTTCCATGCATCTTGCTCTGCTACTCTGACCTAATGGTAACCACTACGTAAGTCCAACTTGGAAAAGTAAAAAACTCCTTTCATTTGATCCAATAGATCATCAATGTGAGGAAGGGGATAACAATTCTTGATCGTTATTTTATTCAGTTCTCTGTAATCAATGCACATCGTCCATGAGCCATCTTTCTTTCTCACCAACACAATTGGAGATACGCATGGTGATGTGCTTGGTCTTATGAACCCTTTCTTAAGCAGCTCCTGTACCTGCTTCTTGATCTCTGCATTCTCTAAAGCAGATAACCTGTACATTCCGATGTTAAGCAATGGAGCATCTTGCTACAAATGAATATCATGTACAATTTCCCTTTTGGGTGGTAGAACTTTAGGTTCTTGAAATAGGATATCATATTCTGAAATAACTTTTTCTAAATCAGCTTTTTGTTTAGCATCAAAATCCTCAAATACATTGGTTTTATCAAGTTTCTTTTCCTTTACAACCATCAGTAAAAATTTCTTGCATGAATTTGAAATTCTTTTCATCTACCCTGAGTTTATGAGAGTATAATTATTTTTGAGTTTATGAGCTCTTACAATATATTCTATTCCATCTTTAATGAGTTGACACTTATTTTCAACTCCATAGAAAATGGCTTTTCTATCATATAAGTGAGGACTTTCTAAAACAATACCACATATATCTAAGGGAATTACATCTAACTCAACCTCATTTACAAATGTTGACCCAATAGCAAACCTAAGTTTACATTGTCTAGTCACTTGTAGTTTTGCTTTATCACATACCCAACCTAATGGATATGGCTTTGTGTGAGGTGTGGTTGGTAATCCCATCTTTACAATTGCTTCAGAAATTAAGTTTACTTGTGAGCCACTATCAAATAAAGTATCAATATTTTGATGCTTGGGAATAACTCTAATATGAAAAAGCTCATGTCTTTTCCTCTCATTTTCTTCATTATAAATAGTTTGTGCAAAATTACTGGTAGATGCTTCAGAATTTTTACCTTTTATACCTGTAATTGTGATTGTTGTTTCATCACCTGAGTATGACCCCAAACCTTTCTGAATAGTAGTAACAATCTTCTTCTTCTTGCCATCAAACTTCTTGGGTTTTAGCTCCGAATGGAAAGACCACCAATGTTCATCATCATGTCCATCCTTCTTGCAGTGAGTGCATGAAGGTTTGGCCTTCTGTACAACATTTTCCTTCCTCTCTTTCCATTTCTGCTTCCTCTTTTCCTTGTTCTTGCTTGCAGTGGGTTTTGATGATCCCTTAATCTCTGGGTTGACATTCTTGCCTCTAGCCTCTAGATGTGTAGCCTGAATAGGTACCTCATCTATGCTAGTAGGGTTAAACATGAGAATGGTGTGCCTCAAATAACTATGCAGACCACCTATATACTTCAACAAAGTTTTAGGTGAGTCTAAATAAATGCCTAGAATTAAAGCTCTTTTTCTAAATTCCTGGTTATAGCTTTGTACATTTTGTCCTTTTAATTGACCAAGGGTTTGCCAACTCATCATACCGTGTTGCATATAAGCTAGTGGATAGAATTGTTTTTTAATGGCAAAAAAAAATTCACTCCAGGCAGAAAGAATTTTACGATGCTTCTTCAAATCAACTTGTGTCTTGCCTTCCCACCATACCAAGGCAGTTCCTCCAAGGCATAGGCTGGCCAACAGAATTTTAATCCTGTCTAAATCAATGTTTTGCACCCTACAATACAAATCAATCTGTCTAACCCAATTATCTAGCTTTTCTACATTTAATTCTCCATCATATATTGGCAAATCAAATTTTACATCTACTTAATCAAAGATGTTTTCTTATTTTTATTTTCATGGCTATTAGGACGTGTTGATGTAGAAGGATTTTCTCCTTTCCCTTTGCCTTCTAGGGCATCTAGAGAAGGTTCTTCAACTCCTTTGTCTTGTTTGGTGGTTGAAGTACTTTCACCTCAACCTTTCTTGAATTCTCGATACATCTCTTCTACCATGAATCTCATGATCATGAAAATGTCCATGAATTGAGATTCAGATTCCAATGGAGCCTCTTCTGCCATTTTCCTCCTAGGATAGACTCTTCAAATTTTTGGGTTAGCCTCTACTAGTTCTCCTTTTCCTAATTTGAGCTTTGTCCTAGTTAGCATTCAACAATCTAGCACAAGCTTGTCTAACTTTAGCAAACCTAAAGCTCTGATACCACTTGATTTGAAAATGAGATCTTAAACAATTATTAAGGTATTACAGACTCATGTGCATGGATTTGCTTATGTTACCTTATGAAATGTATCGATAACATTGCGAAATAAATAGACAATGAAGCAGTTAAAGAAGCATAATAGACAACAGACATAAACGCAACAAGTTTAATAAGGAGTTCACCCAACACTCTTGGGCTACATCTCCCGGTCTAGCCTTCAGTGGTGACCTCTCTATTATGTCTTCAGAATAGAGTTTTACAATAGTATGAGCTCAACTTGAGTCTCAACACACAACAGATAGAATAGCAAGAGTTTTTCTTGAACCTCTCAAGCCTTTCTGAGTACACAGACTCTCTCAGTCACTCTCTATCTTTGTCTTGCTCTATCTCAACACTGCCTTCAATACTACCTACCTTTGTTTCTATTGGTCTGTGGATTTTAAAGCCAATCTACATTGTTTGTTCATTCTCCTTCTCGAGCTCTCTGGCTTCCTGACCTTTGTCCGCTCAAATCCCCCTCTTAGCATTAGCAATCATTGCTAAATGCTTCCAGGGATGGTGGCCACCTATACTGTAATAGAATGGGTCATCAGGGCTTTGAAATCCCAAAATTGGTCGTTTTCTATTAACACAGGGAAATGATGCAAAAACACGAAAATTCCTCCAAAACACTGTTCATCGGATTTGAAATATTATGAATTCACTTTCTGACTCCTATCGGGTCCCCCTTTGTAGCGATATCACATCTCCACCATTGATCTGGGAGATCCAGACCCAATAGTTGAGATGCATTTCAGGTGGCTCTTTCGTACGAGAGTTAACTGCCCAATGAGGGTGGTTTTCTCTCACCTCAGCCTGGACACATGGCAATTGTTGTATGGGGTTGGGCGGAGCCTGGCCCAAACCACTTACTGCCTTTGGCCTACCTGAAATCCTGCTCATATCGCGATTTCCCTTTGTATTCAATATACATTAAAACATTGAAAACCCCACTTATCGGACTTGAAATCATACATAATAGTATTAATAAACCCTTTCGGGTCTGTAATATCATGGTCATAGTTATAGTTGGCCCTATTGTACAGGTAAATCCCCTCTGTGGACAGAGGCGATCCCACTAGCCTAAATGGGGTCTAGCAATAATCAAACAACGCTAACACGCAAGTTCCTAATTGCAAAGTAAAGGCCAATGATGAGAGCCTACCTTGAATCCAACACTTATATTCGTAGAAGAGTCGTCGCTTCTGTTCTTTCGCTTCAACTGGTCACAATCCTCACGATCCTCGTGAATAGACACCTGCACATGCAAAGAACAAGACAAATACGAGCATAAAATCCAAGAAATGCAACTATGCATCATTCAGAAAGGATACAACTCAAACAGTGTAATAAAGACACATGAGTGGAACCATAATGATAGTCGTCTATTATTATTGATAAACAAAAGAGAATACAACCAAGTTCTAACTTCAAATCCTCCTTTGGCTGGGTGATCAGCAACACATGCCTTGCAAAGCTTGTAGGGGATGGGAACAAGCCTCTCTCTCCTTGATTACTTAAACATGGATCTCCTCCTTAAATATTTAGCCTCATAGGGATGAACAAGGCCTCTTGCAATATTAGCTTAGCAATTCTCAAACTTTGGGACTTAGATTTGGGAGCTTGAAAAGTAGAATTACTAACTAGCTTGTCAAAGGGAAAGGAACAAGATTATATAGAGGTAGGAGGAGTAGATAAGACCATCCACTTGATTCATGGGATTTTCCTTATCATTAGG
>APFE030952977.1:56511-72732 GCA_000404065.3 Pinus taeda | reverse complement strand
ATCCATGCAATTCATCCAGTAATTCATCAATGACAGGAATGGGAAACATATCTTTAATAGTGAGCTTGTTGAGCTCCCTATAATCCGGACATATGTGCCATGATCCATCCTTCTTGTGCACCAATACTACTGGAGCAGAGAAAGAACTTTGACTCGGTTGAATTATACCAGCCTCTAGCATTTCTGCAACCATACGTTCAATTTCACTTTTTTGGACATAGGGATATCTGTACGGCCTGATGTTTGGAGGAACACTTCCTGGAATTAGATGAATAGCATGATCATGATCACGCACAGGTGGGAGACCTTTAGGAGTCTCAAATACCTTGGAATGATTATCCATGACTTTTTGGAGATCTGGAGAAATAGATGATTCCGATGTGGAAACATCTAGCGAACATAATTGTGCAATTACACCTCTTTGTTCCTTTTTTAGAAGCTTTGTCATACCATTAGAGCTGATTATCTTTCCTGGTTTCCCTGTAATACCCCTTAATTCAACTTCCTTTCCTTCCGTAGAAAATTTGATGAAAAGTTCTTGAAAATTAAAAGCTATTGTACCCAAGGATTGTAGCCATTGGACTCCTAGTACAACATCAGCACCTCCCATTGGAATGGGAAGCATTGGGCTAGTCAATACATACTCTCCCATGGATAGCTTGACATTATGGCATTTTCCAGAGCAATTTATTGTTCCTCCATTTGCAATCATCACTTGACACTCTGGTGCTGGATACAGGAAGCAATTCAATTCTTTTGCTACCTTACAATGAATAAAATTGTGGGTACTTCCTGAATCAATCAACACTATTACCTTTTTCTTCTTGATTTGTCCTTCTATCTTGATGGTTTGAGGATTGGTAATTCCTGCCAATGCATTACAAGATATCGTCAGATTCATTTGTTCTTCATCTAGGCTTTGTTCCTGGAGTATATCCTCTTCTTTTGACTTTTCTTGCTCCTTTTCTTCTTCCTCTTCACAATCTATGTAGAATAATTTCTTCTCAGCACACTTATGACCTTTAGTGTATTGACTATCACAACTATAACAAAGCCCTTTTGCTCTTTTTTCTTCCAATTGTTGTGGTGTCAACCTTATAGGTTGTGGAAGGCTAGGCACAACACTTCCATCTTTATAGTTGTGAGTGGTATTCTTCTTGGTTGCCATAATTTTGCTTTCCATTTTTCTTGCTAACCTGAATGCCTTCTCTAATGAATCAGGTTCCCAAAGGCGAACATCATGTTGGATATTATCCTTTAAAGACCCTATGAACACATCAATCCTATGCTCCTCTAGAATATCTTTTACCCTTATGTTCAATTTTTTGGAACTCCTCAATGTGCTCCATTATTGAACCCTTTTGTTTGAGACTTATCAATTGGCTAAAAAAAGTGTTGCTTTTTGTATCCTCATAATGTGCCATCAATTCTCCCGTAAAAATTGCCCAAGTGATAAATTGTTTACGAGAGAAAAGCCATTGATACCATACAAACTGATTTGGTTCCAAATATAAAGTTTCCATACGTACCTTTTGTGTGTTTTGCACATTATTGAGATCGAAAAATTGCTCCATCTGTAATGTCCATGTTGCGGGATCCTTGCCATCAAACTTCCTCATATTGATTTTTGGAATATGATGGGCCTTCGATCCCACATTAGAGTCTATGGAATCATGATTAACATTTCTTTTGTTCTCATCATGAGTTTCCTTTACTACTCTTTCACCCTTAGTGACCATTTCTTGTAGCAACTTATTCATATTTATCTTCAATTCGTCCATGTCTGTCTTCAAATCTGTCTTCAAATCGTCCATGTTTGTCTTCAAATCTGTCTTCCACTCATCCATCTTAGCTTCCATGCCCTTTATCTTAGATTCCATACCATTTATCTTAGCTTATGTTAGCTTTTGTGAGGCTGACAGTTTTTGCACTTGGTCTTGTACTTTTGATATATCATGTAGCATTTCTTCCTCTTCTTCATGAGTCATGCTAGAGCTTTCAGGTTCCTTACTAGGTGTTTGTATTTTCTTTCCTCGGGGCATCAGTTACAGATAATAATGATTTACTAGCCCTTTGAATTCCTTCAAAATAAATTTTCAAACCAATCTTAAACAGAAATTAAAAAAAATCTACACACCTTTTTTTTCTTTGTAGGAGCTCGATATTGCCTCTGATGTATCTATGTACTTTCAAAACATCCAGTTCTGAAATTGCGACCTGTGGTAGCCCTCTGTGTCCTCTTTCCAATGACCCCAATTGGATTCTCCAATGAAGAGTTATGCCAAATCTCCCACAGTGACCTGATTATAGACCTTTTCAGAAGAGCGAACTTGTATGATGCAGGCTAGGCCTGCAAATAACCAGGATCTTTTCCATACATTCATATGAAATCATACGCCTGAAATTTTCCTCAAGACACGACCATTTCATCATCTATGTGAAAGCTTCTTTGTTACAAACAACCATGGTTATGAAGTTATTATTAATACTCACCATCCCAAATTTTCTTCATAACTTATTATTCCAACTCACATACATTCATTCTTATAACGCCAGAGTTAAATTAAACTCAAAGAAAAATTTAGCGCCATAAAACGGAGGGATCATATTATAAACAGATGCGCCACCAATCATACACATATACAATATGTATATATAACACTGCAACCCTTGTCCTTCGGTTTACATACAACACAGATCTCCGCCCCGGCGTGTCCACTAATGAACTCTTAACAGAACTTTGTCATGCGCATCCCATAGGGTCACCATAGGTCACCATTTAATATATATTTTCCCTCGCTATATATGTATACATTAAGCAAGCAGCGTTACTCCTCCCTGCGCAACCGTTGCTCTATATATGTGACAGTCATGGTTAATAAGTCGCACCAACAGGTTTATAAAACATTGTTATGCCATTAAAGCTTCCACCTCAAGCAACCATACAGTAAATACGTGACCAACGAGTCTTCAAAGGAATCTTAGACATATGTTACGCAGACTACACATACATAACAGGCGCATCCAATACATACCTATATACTATCGCTGATCTAATAACACCTCAGGCTTCCTGAAGGTTCTTTATAATAGTGCCTCTTCTATAGTCTCCAGGGTAGCCTTTACTTGCAAGGACAACAACCAAGGCCGAATCTTTTGACCAATCCAATGTTACTCCACTCAATTATCCTTTGCAAGCTGCAAGTAGAATTTGAACCAAATCTGATTCCAAGCGAACCATTAAAACCTGACATTCAGGATCTCCAAATCTAACATTGTACTCAAGAAGTTTCGGTAAACCTGATTTGCAATCTATGATTAATTCGGCATAGAGTACCCCCACAAACCTTTTTCATCTCTTTAATTGATACTGATGCAGTCTTCGCACAGGTAGCCAGTTCCGCACTTCCGCTGTGATCCACCACTGCATGACATACAGGTTGTAAGTTATATTAAATTTCTCCCAATTATAGAATCACAGTAGCCAATTCAAAAGGTTTCCCCGCCACGATGTTTTATAAGCCGAGATGCTTCATAATCCGAGCACACCACTAACCACAGGGGATTTTGACATATGATACGCACCCTTCAATTCATTTCCAGATCTGCTAGTAAGTTCTCGACCTCCAAAACGACGGCTCATGTATCTATGTAGCACTGACTCGCACCGGTTCATAATACATGTCTCGGCAGATACACGGCCATGCACCCTCCAATCGCGCACATAACTAAGAGCATGCCTCTGCTCGCGCAGATATCACTCCAGGGAGGCCGATACAATTAAGAGATGATTTCATTTGCACTAGCAGTTCCAATGTGCAGTGATGGCAGAGGTATATGCCTTCACCGTGCCGCTGTCACGATATGTGCCGCTGGACAGAAAACTTTGAAACCCGCATGTAAGCCATGGAATAGTTCAACAATCCTTCAATGATTAAGATACAGGATTATAGCGCATAGGAAATTAAAACCCATTAGTCACAGTCCATAATTTCCGAATCATAACAATAACGCCGAGTGACTCAAGTCAAATAATACGTGGACAATTTAAAATCTAACGTTGTCCGCCTCGGAGTTAAACGTATATCAATTCAAATTAATAGCACGCCGGCTCCAACTCATTGGTCAACGAACTCTGTGTTATCTATATGCATATTGAATTGTTAGGCCGCAGCACTTCTAAGGGAAACTGCTGTGTATACACGCGTATCCATCACTAATTAAACTTGAACATCAAACTATCCATATACACACGACATCCAATCTAATCATGCATAACAATCACTCTCGGCGCTATATGAAAGGCAAGCGAATTCCAGAATGAATAACAACCATAGCAATGGCGCATGGAGGAAAATATAATCACCGCACTTCACGCAATTTCACTCATTATCACACATCGATTTCTGCCATTACATGCAAAACCATATTTGGGAATTCATTCACCACAAACACAACCATATCACTTGAATTCAATACTCATATTTACATAAACAAGCATATACAACAGGTACATTCATGGCCAGATATGCAAATCTATGTCCCTTTTACAACTGCCCGAAGGCTCTCAAGGAGAATCCTCACACTCACTCCCTCACTCTCACACCTATTCTATCTAATTTCCTCTCCAAATCCCTTCCTATTTAAAAATCATTAAATTAAATGCTCAATCCCTTAAAATCCTCAACAAACCCCTAAATTTCTCAACATCCCTAAAGGATAGGTTTTTATCCCTAAAATCCTTCAATTCATTAAATTTCCTCATATCCTTTTATTAATAAAAGGATATTTACATAAATCCTCACCTTCTCCTATTTAATTCAAATTAATTAATAAAATATTAAAAATCATCACACCCCATATTTACAAATTAACATTATCACTCCCCCATATTTACAGATGGAGAAAAAGGTCTTGATGCTCCTGCATCAGACTCCCCATGTAAAAAAATTCATGACCACCTGGTCATAAGTCTCCTCCTGGATCCCAAATTTTATTTTGTAATCCTTTCGTGTTTGTCGATTGCTTCGCTGCTGTTGTCATCTGTTGTTGTCTTCCAGGTTTCCATATTTTGTGTTGTAGTGCTCCACTTGTTCTGCTCTTGCAATCTTTCGCTGTCATTCTCTTGTTGTCGTTCCTTTTCTTTCTTTCAACTGTCCTTCTGTGGGATGTCTTTATCATTAACCTCCTTATCAACTCAATTTCTTTGTCCAGTATGTCCTCTGTTTGCTAATTGTTTCCATCCCTTGATTGCTCCTTTTCTGCTGCTACTATAAATGTTGTCTCACATGTTGCTCTAGCTTTCAATATGAACGTTGCGGCCTTCCAATCGTCCTTTCCCTCTGCAACATTCCTTTGCTCATCACTTGCAACTTCTTCCAAACCTGCAACCACACACAAATCATTAGTTTTAAAATCACAAGACCTTACGGTCTTGTTTGATGCTTTAGTCATCAAATCTTCGGGTTGCTTTGAATCATTCATATGATTCAACTCCTCTAGCTCTTCATCACTTTCAAAAAGTAATGGTCCACTCTCTGGGTAACATATCGAAACTTCAACATCTTCTTCAGCATCTTCCTTTTGCTGTAGCTCAACTGTTTCGAGCTTCTCTTTCTTCTGTCTGGCATCAAGAACTTGTTCAAGTTCCCTTATTTCCTTTATCAACTGCAAATTTACCTGATGATTCCACCTCTCTTTTAGTCTCTGCCACCTCAACTTCTTTCTCATGACATAACCACGCTTCTGGTTTTCGTCATTTCTTTGCAACATCTCCATTAACACCTCAAGCTGAACTGCTATCTCAACCTTCTCCCTCTCATATTCCTCTTTGCTTAACTGTCTCTGTATGCCAACTGCTTTGGCATCCTTCTCCTTTTGTCCTCTGCTGTGGTTTATTTCAGAACCTTTGTGACGACTATCACTATTCATCATCCTTTCCATCTCTATGAGTTGTACTAAAGCCTCTTCAGCAGCAAGTCCTATCTTGCTGCCACTTACCTCACCAAGCCCTCCTCACTCGGTCTTTTGGCAAGCAATCGGTTCTCTATCTCCAGAACCTCCTTTGAGCACTTCTCTTTGCTCTTCCTGGCTTCAACTCATCTCCCTGTTCACAACTGTCTTCCTTATCCAATCTCTATTGGATTTCCTCAAGGTTCTGCCACACCTATGCTTTCACCAGTTTTCTGTTAGCAATTTTAAACATGTCTTCTATGGATTTTCCTTTTTGCAAAAATATTTTTGCTTTAATGCAAAGACTACAATCTTCAAATTCAAATAAACCCAGATCACCTTACCTTCATGATCTCAGTCTGATCTTGTCTTTTCATTTGCCTGTACTTTTAAATGGACAGTTCTTCCCACCAGTTGTTAGCATGTGTCTTCAAACTCTTCAACTACCTTCAGAATCTCACACTCCTGCAACTTTTGTATCAGCAAATCTGCTACTTTACACATTCAAAAATATATTCCAATTCAACAAAAACCTTCTTGACATCATTCAGAAAATAAACATTTCAATAGAGCCAGGCTCTGATACCAAAAACAAATGATGCAGGCTAGGCCTGCAAATAACCAGGATCTTTTCCATACATTCATATGAAATCATACGCCTGAACTTTTCCTCAAGACACAGCCATTTCATCATCTATGTGAAAGCTTCTTTGTTACAAACAACCATGGTTATGAAGTTATTATTAATACTCACCATCCCAAATTTTCTTCATAACTTATCATTCCAACTCACATACATTCATTCTTATAACGCCAGAGTTAAATTAAACTCAAAGAAAACTTTAGCGCCATAAAACGGAGGGATCATATTATAAACAGATGCGCCACCGGTCATACACATATACCATATGTATATATAACACTGCAACCCTTGTCCTTCGGTTTGCATACAACGCAGATCTCTGCCTCGGCGTGTCCACTAATGAACTCTTAACAGAAATTTGTCATGCCCATCCCATAGGGTCACCATAGGTCACCATTTAATATATATTTTCCCTCGCTATATATGTATACATTAAGCAAGCAGCGTTACTCCTCCTTGCGCAACCGTGGCTCTATATATGTGACAGTCATGGTTAATAAGTCGCACCAACAGGTTTATAAAACATTGTTATGCCATTAAAGCTTCCACCTCAAGCAACCATACAGTAAATACGTGACCAACGAGTCTTCAAAGGAATCTTAGACATATGTTACGCAGACTACACATACATAACAGGCGCATCCAATACATACCTATATACTGTCGCTGATCTAATAACACCTCAGGCTTCCTGAAGGTTCTTTATAATAGTGCCTCTTCTATAGTCTCCAGGGTAGCCTTTACTTGCAAGGACAACAACCAAGGCCGAATCTTTTGACCAATCCAATGTTACTCCACTCAATTATCCTTTGCAAGCTGCAAGTAGAATTTGAACCAAATCTGATTCCAAGCGAACCATTAAAACCTGACATTCGGGATCTCCAAATCTAACATTGTACTCAAGAAGTTTCGGTAAACCTGATTTGCAATCTATGATTAATCCGGCATAGAGTACCCCCACAAACCTTTTTCATCTCTTTAATTGATACTGATGCAGTCTTCGCACAGGTAGCCAGTTCCGCGCTTCCGCTGCGATCCACCACCGCATGACATACAGGTTGTAAGTTATATTAAATTAATCCCAATTATAGAATCACAGTAGCCAATTCAAAAGGTTTCCCCGCCACGATGTTTTATAAGCCGAGATGCTTCATAATCCGAGCACACCACTAACCACAGGGGATTTTGACATATGATACGCACCCTTGAATTCATTGCCAGATCCGCTAGTAAGTTCTCAACCTCCAAAACGACGGCTCATGTATCTATGTAGCACTGACTGGCACCGGTTCATAATACATGTCTTGGCGGATACACGGCCATGCACCCTCCAATCACGCAGATAACTAAGAGCATGCCTCTGCTCGCGCAGATATCACTACGGGGAGGCCGATACAATTAAGAGATGATTTCATTTGCACTGGCAGTTCCAATGTGCAGCAATGGCAGAGGTATATGTCTTCACCGTGCCGCTGTCACGATATGTGCTGCTGGACAGAAAACTTTGAAACCCGCATGTAAGCCACAGAATAGTTCAACAATCCTTCAATGATTAAGATACAGGATTATAGCGCATAGGAAATTAAAACCCATTAGTCACAGTCCATAATTTCTGAATCATAACAATAACGCCGAGTGACTCAAGTCAAATAATACGTGGACAATTTAAAATATAACGTTGTCCGCCTCGGAGTTAAACGTATATCAATTCAAATTAATAGCACGCCGGATCCAACTCATTGGTCAACGGACTCTGTGTTATCTATATGCGTATTGAATTGTTAGGCCGCAACACTTCTAAGGGAAACTGCTGTGTATACACACGTATCCATCACTAATTAAACTTGAACATCAAACTATCGTATACACACGGCATTCAATCTAATTATGCATAACAATCACTCTCGGCGCTATATGAAAGGCAAGCGAATTCTAGAATGAATAACAACCATAGCAATGGCGCATGGAGGAAAATATAATCACCGCACTTCACGCAATTTCACTCATTATCACACATCGATTTCTGCGATTACATGCAAAACCATATTTGGGAATTCATTCACCACAAACACAACCATATCACTTGAATTCAATACTCATATTTACATAAACAAGCATATACAACAGGTACATTCATGGCCAGATATGCAAATCTATGGCCCTTTTACAACTGCCCGAAGGCTCTCAAGGAGAATCCTCACACTCACTCCCTCACTCTCACACCTATTCTATCTAATTTCCTCTCCAAATCCCTTCCTATTTAAAAATCATTAAATTAAATGCTCAATCCCTTAAAATCCTCAACAAACCCCTAAATTTCTCAACATCCCTAAAGGATAGGTTTTTATCCCTAAAATCCTTCAATTCATTAAATTTCCTCATATACTTTTATTAATAAAAGGATATTTACATAAATCCTCACCTTCTCCTATTTAATTCAAATTAATTAATAAAATATTAAAAATCATCACACCCCATATTTACAAATTAACATTATCACTCCCCCATATTTACAGATGGAGAAAAAGGTCTTGATGCTCCTGCATCATTGTATGAAGTGCCATGTGTCACTATTTTGACCTTTGCCTCTGAAAAATATATCCAAGAAACTACAGTCTGTCCTCTTTCTGTACCTTCTTACGAAATTTCAATCTGATGCTCAGAGAGAAAGTTATGATGGTTTTCCCCAGGTCACTTGTTTTGAATGTAATTCAGGATTTTGCAAAAGGATCGACTTCCTCAGATCATATCTCTGAAAATATAGCGCAAAAAGCTCTGAAATTCAGCACGATGTCTTCTCAGATGGGTTTTTTTTTGCGAAGTTATATCAAAAAATCCACGATGACCTGTTTGGAGCAGCGAAACCATAGAATCCAAAGCTCTGATACCAAATGTTATGAAACCAACTCAAGAAAAGATAGAAAAGATAGATCAACGCCTTAGAATTCAGCCTCCTCGAGGGGGCAACCTCCTTTACATACATAAATGAACAATTCTGGGATGAAACAAATGACAAAACCTCCTTTCTATATATAGGAGTCTAAGGAGTCACAATATAACCCAGCCAACCTAATAATAATAATATAAAGCCACAAAAATAACAATAGAGGGATTCTATGGGGCACAGTAATAACAATATGGGGGCAATAGGGGCACAACAAAATTAATAAGGGTACAACTACCATAGTAATGGGGTAATCACTAGTATTATAGGGACCCAACATCTAACCTTGTTGAAAATTTCCTATCAATTGCTTTAATACCATGGTAATTACCCAAGGTTGCCTTAAAATATTTTATACAACGCAATGCCTCAACGGATGTTTCACATCGCAAGTTTCTTCGCTATACTTAAATTTCAATCTGTGATTTTTACCTTTGCCGATATGGGATATAATGATTTAATGTTAATGGCAAAGAGGCATGTATCAGAGTCTATCGCATCGGAAAATCTTAAGATAAGGCTTCATTTGAGTTTTTTGATGAGATATATTTGTTGCAGTGGCAAATTTATGATATGGACATATGCTATGTGAAAATATGTGATGCGTGGGAATATCGAAGAATCGTTATATCGGGGAATAGTCACATCACACATCACACTTCACACATCACACATCGCCGATTCAGAATTATGATATGAGCATATATAATAAAAATTACAATGAAGCGATTGAGATATCGGCATATTGGGACATTGGGAAATAGTCATGTTGGAAATGCTGATATTATTCCGCAACTGCGGGGATGCGAGGGATGACGTGGAAAATTGGTGGGACCGGCTTTGGATCTCAAAAGAAATCAGTGATCGACAAATTTAAGTGCATGATGTAACATTGTTGATATGCCTATATGCAATGAAGAATGGACCCAATAAATTTATTATGTGAATTTAATATCGTATCGGATCTGGAACATCGATACATTTAAACCTATGCCCCTACCATTATTACAATTGAATGAACACGATATTCTTAATGAACTTAATTTAAATTTTATATCAGGTCTGGAATTGTGTGAACATAACAATATTAGCAAAGTCAACTATCAGATATGCAAAATGCGAAATGAAATATACGATATGATAAATGTAGAGTTTTGTGAGAGAATGAGTGTAAAAGAACACCAAAGGTCTTGTACCAACATTTTTTATCAATAAATGCGAAGATTCGCTTCCAATGGAATATTGCGATACAAATAGTTGTGATATGGATGATGTAATATTGAAAGGAAAGAATTGACAAATATGAGCGGGAAAGAAATATCACAAATGTATATTCATCATAGTATCAGTGATATGAAAATCAAGTTGAAATATTTTTATATGAATTTTGCGATAATGTTTTAAAGGCCTATTGGGTTTTTAATGAATGAATGAAAAATTAAATAATGTTCAAATTCTAATGAACAACAAATAAAATTTCCCTAAACCATTTGCAGATTTGAAATGGGTTTGCTACTTACTTCAAGTTTCGAAAATGAATGAATACCTACAAATGAAACATAACAAAAGTAAGAAATAAACTAAGGAAAAGGAAAAAGAAACAATAGATAAAAATGAACTAATGAATGTGTACCTGGAAGAAAATTGTCTGTAAATTTTATCTCATGAATATTCAATTTTTCCATGGATTTCTCAAAATTTAGATTTTTTTCAAAATCATCTCATTATTTATTCTAAATTAGAGTGTGCAATCAGCTTACAGAAAATCAGTTATTCATGTTTAAGAAATATGAAGTTCATAGAATTCACCAGAAATGGAAATGAAAATATGCTTCCCTTTGAATTGCAACAATAATTATTATCTTTATTGTTTTCGAACTAACTTAACCGAAGTCTGTATTGTTAAGGTGGTTGTTCAATAATCTCTTAAGTAAATAAATATGGTGCATATTACAACATCAAATAATAAACTAAAGATCAGAATAGAATAAAGCCACTGATTATGAAAGAAAATCAACACAGATTCAAATGTGTGCACAAATGGACACCCTTAAGGCCATTTTATTAAATTTTGAGGAAGATAACATGAACTTCATGTGTTTAGAACAAAAAGTAAGACAGATTAATAATAATTGAATTGGCATTAAGCTTACGAGCTTAGACAGTTATATATTTTACAAGACAATGATATCAGGAAGCTTTTGCATCGTCGAAATTTTCAACATAACAATATAAGAAGAAAATCTTAGAAGGAAATATCAAAATAGAGAAAAGTGGCTTTGAGGTGATGTGAACCAAGTACATAATTAAACGTAGTCAAGACATTATTCGAAATAAGCAAAGAAGTAGTCATGGGTAGAGGTATTGCTGCAAGAAATTTTTTATTTAAAGATGGGAAAAAAAAAGTTCCCGATGAGAGGAAAATATTTCTCTGAATATGTATATGATATGAGAAGGGTTGATTGCTTGCTTTATTTTTATCTGCAGAATTGTTAAAAATAAATTAACTATATAATAAAGCTAACGGCATTAATTCTACTCCTATCCTAACTATATACATGAAAATGACTATGTATAGTCATATTTCCAATGTAACCACTTTCTCATTTTAATTTTTGTATTTATGTATAGTTCAAACATTAGTAATAGAAATACAAATCTAATTAAATTAAGAAAGCTAATTATGAAAGCAGAATGTACAGTTACTGTTAGCAACTTATTTAACATCTCATTTTTTTGAAATGCCCTTTCCAGCTGGATTTCAATTGGATCATAGAGATCTTAGTGGATTTCTGTTAATGACTAGAAGAGATTAAAAAGAGAAGATAACATGCCAAATTGTGGATATGAGCTTTTAGATTCACAGGCCTAAAAAAAATTGTTAGTGTTATGTGTAAGTGTTAAACTATTAACAATCTTCCATGAAGGAAAACTTTCCAAATATTTTTCAAATGAGTTAATGAGAAATGGATGGAAATCTATTAGATACAATGGAAGATTATTAATTGAATTAGATTGTTGGTCAGATTATAAAAATACACTCTTGTTGATACTGCCTTTGAGAAGATAGAAGCTTTTGATAAAAAATTAACATCGATTGAAATTGGGATATTGATAGCTTTTGATGTTCATGATTATACTATGAAACTTCAATTTCCCAATAGGACAATGCATCAATTGAGTGTTTGATAGTGCAATGTTCAATACGCCAACGTAAAGTATCAAAATTTTGAAAAATAAAATCCAAAGTTAAATCTTATTTTAAACAAAATAAGTGAGGAAACAAAAATAAAATAAAATCACTAATGGTACAACTAATGTTACAACACAATTGGGATTGTTTTGGAGTAATTTCATTTTCACAAAGATTGGCCAAAATAATGGAATTTGAATGATTGTCAATTCTAACTTGTGAATTAGAAAGAGAATTATGACCATGAATAGGAATGAGAGCTTGATCATGATATGAATCATAAATTGGAATGATTTCTTGGATGTCAAAATCATGAAGATAATCTACTACTTGAGAATGAGGATTAGTTGGAATAATTTCTGAATTAAATTGTTCTTCATCCTCATATATGTTTTGAATTTTCTCATGAGGATTGACTTGAGAAGAATACAAATCAACATCTTCATTATTAGAGTAATTATCATAAATGACTTCACAATATTTATTAGAATTCCCTTTGATCTCATCCAATGTATCAAAATAAGAAGGAATATAAAGTACATGTTTATTAATGCCAAAAGAATGATCAATTATTGTTTCTCTATCATGATAAAAACTAATTGTTATTTCATTTAGATCAACCTCTATATTTTCTGAAATATCATTAATACTAAGAGGGGAAAAATTACCATTAGTAAAAATATCAGGATAAATGGAAAATTCAGATTCAGAAATAATGAACATAAAAGCTTCTCTGTTTGAGAACTTTTGTGTATTCTGTTCATTATTATTTTCAGATTCTAGATCATTCCTTTGTGTACTCACGCTTTCTTGAAGAAGGTTGTTTTGCTGCTCTGAATTTGGCATTTTCTCATCATGAAAGAATTCAAAAATTTGTACAGCGGTTTGTGTGTTATTGGTTACTTTGATTACTGCTCATACTTGTTGATTTGTGATCGGATTTTCTGAATTCAATGCAGAGTAATTTTCAGATTTCAAGGAAGCTCTTTCTCCAAAGTTTTTGCTATTGTCTTCTTGAATTTGGATAGAAATATTTTCCAAGCTTTGTAAGACTACTTCATCATAATTTATTTGCACATGCAAATTGGAATTCTCATTTATGTTGGAAGGGGATGGAACAAAGCTTGAACTAATTTCATATGGATTATGAATGGGAGGAAGAAAACAAATATGTTCAAACCAATTTAATGATTCTTCTTCTGGAGGTTTATATTTGACTTTAAAATTAAATGATTCAAACAAAATCGAATATTAAAATCAATAACATACTCATTTTCAAACCTTTGTAGATATTCGATTTTATCAGATACCTGTTCATAATCATAACCGTCAAATTTACAAAATAAAAATTGTAACAAATTGATCCCAATTGTGAATTGAGGCATCTGGAAGAGTTCGACACCAATTTCTGGCTTTTTCCATGAATGTGAGAGTAGAAATTATGCATAAAATGCCTTCATCAATTCCTTGAAAATCATAATTTGAAAAATTTTGAATAAATTGAAAGTTATGATTAAAAGCAAAATAGTTTCTCTTATCATTAAATTTTACATGAGACAAGAGTCTTACCACTTCGGGTGGAGTACTGGAAGATGCACGTCCATGGATACAACTCTAAATTGGAAGCTTAATAGAAGTCATTGTGATAAATAATAAGATGTTAGACTACAAAGACTCCACTTAGACAATAAGTTTCAGACCCTCATTCCAGCACCAAAATGTTGAAACCTTAAAATTCGCTGCAAAAACATAAGGGATGACCACCCGGTCCGAACCTTAAAGTAGCTCCTTTTCCGTTTGGAATGGTGGTTCTGACTAGTTCAACTAGGTCTAGTTACTTTCTCTCAATCTCCAATGGCTTTTAAATATGACTTTCATTTACGAATGGAGAAGAGACATTAGATCAACCATCTTGCTGATCAGGCAAGAAAGTGATCCTTAAGCTGATTTGGGGCTTAGCCAAGCCATAACTAAAGTTTGTCTCTTTGGGAAAAAGACTTAAAGGAATGTGGAAATTAATCTAAATGCAAACTTATTCTATAATGCAAGCAAAAGAAACTAAATCCTAATCCTATTTCAATTAGGCAGATATAGATCTAGCCCAACCGAGAGCAATATATTTAAAGTATTGGGATTTAAATATCTTTGGCAAACACATCCTATTTAGGAACCTCTTAACTGAAATAATCAACCAATAACACTCAAGAAGAAGTTTGCAAAATGATTTTGATAATTTAATCAGTAACTTGAATAATTAAACAATAATATGCAGACAAAGTTCACAACATATCGCTATTTATTAAACCAGTATTAAAAGACAGATTTCTGAGTAAATAGTTACTTAGAAATCAGAATTCAACCCTTAACAGCAGAGATAAATAATAACATAAAATAGAGACAAATTACCCATACCGACAAAATTGCACAAATATGAAAGTAAATTGACACATTCATGTCATCATAAAATGAAGCTAGCATTTAAAACAATAGTATTATAAATACCAATTTATTGAATCCATTTCTCCAGCTCTGGTCTATATTAGTCCTTTACAGTGCATGAGCTTTTGCTTTCAAAACCAGAGCTACAATAGTGCAAACTATGTTCATTATACATAACTCAGAATATAAAAGAAAAACCTCAATAATATACAAATTTGAGATTCCTCTCCTTCCACCTACAACTCTAAATCCCTATTACAGAAGTGCTTTTAGAATTCCAGAATTGCAGAGGAGAAAAGCCCTTACTACATTTTGCAATCTGTTATTTGTAATATTTACAAAGGAATTCTTAACAAGGAAGTTTGTTGAAGAAGAGATCTACTCAATCAATTTTCATTTGCTCAAAATTCCATTCTTCAATTGTTGGAGCATTCTCATTGATTGAGATCTTGTTCTCCTCATCTTTTCAATTGATTTCCTATAAAAACAAAATTAATATGTAAAAATAAAATCAAACTGTCAAATTTGGAATTAAAACAAATATAATCAAATTCAATTAAATAAATAATTGAAAATGAAATCCAAGCTTTCTATTAATGTCTACGATGATTTAATTGGCCAATGATATCATTAACGAATGGATTTGCATTCAGAAGAGGTTTGGACAAATGAAAATTTAGAAAATAAAAATCAGGAAAATTAGTTTTATTAAAAATTCGAAGCTTGATATTTTGCTGGATTGTGGACCCAATAAATGATAAAATATGTTAATGAAACATGTTAATGAAACCTCTTCAGAAATGTTCTCCATGATTTTATATTTCTAATGAGTTGTTTGGCCTCATTTGGCCAAGTAAAACTCATTATATTAGCCTCTAAATTTGATGAGTCAAATCTGACATAATTCCGGAAATTTTGTTGCCTAGGCTAAAAATTAGAAATTTTTGATTAAAAATTAATCCTAAATTAAATTTTAATTAATTAATAATTAATTCTAGCTTAATTATTAATTAACTAATATATACAATTAATTTTAATTAATGCTAATTA